>LOND01000138.1:159581-189119 GCA_014220965.1 Paragonimus kellicotti | reverse complement strand
AGAACATCTGTTGCAAAACTTCAAGACCCCGGAGATTAGCTTCGGTATTGAGCAGGATCGTTTGGGGAAAACCCGTCACAACGAGACTGGACCTTGACGTGGTGTGACGGCTTGCGCATCTCGATGACCTATTGGGCTAAACTGGACGGTGTGATCACCACACCGATAGAGTCACTCATACCAGGCAGGCGAATGGGTAGAGGTCTGACGAACCAGTCTCCTGTTCCCTCAGGTTGGGGATTGGAAGAAGGTTGGCATCTTTTTCCGGGAAAAAGTACCAGTTCTGGTACATTGCCACCCAACCGCTGCCTTGCGGTACAGGCTTTTGAGCCAAAGGCTTTGGTTGAGAACCCTAATCGTTCTCCTGTCTAGGTCTGGGCGTCCTGGCAGTATCTCAGCCCACACACAACCATGAATATTCACAACACAGTAATCCATACTGCATCGGCCGTCTCGCAGTATAAACCGGGTCGCCCTATCTGCTGCATACAGCAGGGTGGATAGGCGAAAACATGCTACTGCTGACCCCTCCCACTGTCCTATCAAATTTAGCTCTCAGGCCCCTCCCCACCTCCATTTCTGATAATTACTCTACAGGTCCCACAACAGATGTAGCTAACTGTAGTAACACTGAGCCGGTAAGTTCCGTCTCTTGCCTTTCAGCTTCAGGCCTCCCTCGTCCCTTGCTTAGACCTAGAACGCGAATTAATATAGGTGCCTTCAACGTTCGCACGCTAAAACAGATAGGTCAGCAAGCGGCTCTCGCACGAACGCTAGACTCGTTGCACGTTGATGTCTGCTGTATATCGGAGACTAGAATCCATGACAGTAGTCAACGTATGAAACTAACAGCACCTGCATTGTCTACCGGATACTGGTTATAGAAGAAAACGTTACTAAGAAGGTTGAAAATTAATAGAAGTCTAAGCGGAAGAACTAGAAATGGTATGGATGCAGGTACGCCATTGACTGCGACACACCGCCATCTCGGATAGCGTCTCTAACCAGCGGTTTGAGTGATCACGAGGACCCCATCCAGGCGACACCTACCCACTTTACTCAGTGGAGCAGTCAAGATCTTCATACTTTGCTTGGCCAGCATGTGGTTTCACCCAGCTGGCATGCGGAGTACGTGACCTAACCATCGCAGGCTGTGAGTAGTTGACCAATTGATCGCGCATCCCGAGCGTTCCGGAATACGCGCCGGCGAACTGCCGCATTGCTCACGATCAGTATTTAACCTGGGAGGCGAACTCCTCCGTGAACGACTTCATTTCTCCAGGTCAGGTAATCGGTCCATCTCGCACCTTACGCCAGTCGGCCGCAGCGTCGGCGAAGAGTGCTCGGTGTGGCAGACGACTAGCTGGCATCCTTAGTACATGACCCAACCATCTAAGTCTGTGCAAATGTAGGGATTGAACAAAAGAACTCGTTTGACAATCACTACCAAATACCCGCTTCCTAACCTTTCGTTGTTTACTCGTTGGTGCCACCCGATACGAGCGATCGAACGCAGACATCGGTGGTCAAATACCTGAAGACGGTTCACGTCTTCTACTCTGAGCGGCCAAGTTTCGCTGCCGTAACGTAATACAATACCTACTGCCACCTTATATACACGACCCTTAATCATCAGACGGATGCCTCTTCGTCGCCAGAGGTGCTCCAAGTTAGAGAATATCGCTCTAGCCTTAGAGATTCGCATTTTTTGTTTCATTCCCTACATCTCCGTCGTCGCCGCCAATTCGGCTTCCCAAGTACACAAAGCGGTTGGCCACCTGTAGCAGCTCTGGTTTCCTTAACTGTAAGGCTGTTGCCCTGCCGCTCTTCGGACGTTTGACATTTCCCCGCATTACGTGTTCACGGCAATGTGTTCAAATCCAAGCGCGTTCCAGAGACGTTACTGTTATGTTTCGACGTTTTTCTCTGGTGACCTAACTAGGGAAGACGCTTAAAACGGAAAATATCTAAACAGAACGACAGCTGGAAGACTGTACAACAACATGCTTTGGTTTCTTTCTCGAGTTACGCAGTGAACTTGCAGTTTTCCCGGTTGTTATAGGCGGTCGGTTCTATCGCACATCTTAGGTTTCGGATAGATCATGGTGGGGGGTAGCACATTTTTTCGTTCGTCATCGTAGCGATTTTGGATAAGTTGGGTAGCCCATCCCATCAACAATACCTTAGAGACACGTGAACTCTTCCGGATATTACAGGCAGCCTGGCAACTTTTCACCCGTTCGACGTTACCGCGTGATTCCATATCCGTGCACTTTGGAGGCACGCCTTAGGAAAGTTTCCGCGTACGCCATGTTTCTAGTTCTTCAGCCTACATTTATGTTGTCAGAGGCGTCACAGCCTGCAGCCTCTGTGGTCATCACGTAATCTGGTCGATTTTGGCCGTTCGCGTCAGTCATTGTTTGGGTGAATGCTAGCGTTCTTCCCGTTTGTTTGACTAACTACAGTCCGGTTGCTCGCCATTTCTTCCGCCGGTTTGCTTACCGTCCGTCTTTCCAGCCCGCCTGCAATACATACTATATTTTTTGATTTGATTATAAGTATCAGCGGGATTCTGATCACAGAGACGTTTTGGAGTTCTACAGCATAGGGCGATAGAAAATCGGGTAAGAGGCGATCGGCCAGGTTAGATAGCGAGACCTCGTATCTGCGAGCAATATCAGAAGGTTGGGCTACATGGGAGGTAGAATGTGAGGACGACAAATCGCACGCGGCGCGATTCTGTCTATTCACACGAGTATCAGGATGTTTAGCTGTTGCATGGCTTCTGATAAATCCGTTGTTGGTCGTAGAATGGGGTCCATTATCATTCGGTGAATATCAGCATGTCGCTTAAACAGCTGACGTATCACTTGCCTTCACTATCCTCATGGACACCATGACAGCAACACCACAGGCTGAGATTACAGTACTTGCGTAAACGAAGTGAACGGTAGTCACAGGCGGCATGTCCACAACAGCGAAGAGAGAGCCAAGGCCAATCTGACCTTGCACTAGCATATACCATGCAGGCCAGCCATATCACCTAAGCTGTTATGCATGACCCGCATATTGTCTGTGTCCGTCAGCTTACTGTTCCAGGATCCCTGGAACCTCCGCTATCCTAGGGTAGTGTCAACCACGTAGACGAGTCGCTACTACCCCCTTAGTCTGCTCTGTGCTTTTCGCCGTTACGGCAACATTCAGCGACACTCCACATTAGTCACGAAATACACTCCCCAAATGTATTTGGCGCTTGTGAGGATGCCGTAGATTGTGGGACATTTACAGGCCTCTTTGAGTTCACCTTGGCATTCGTCTACCCCCCTCTCGTAACCTGCTTGTCTCTTTTCCGAAGAAATCTCCCAGTTTTGTGTGCACCTCTGCTTCATTCGGTATCCTACTCCGACTCAAACCAGATTTTAGGTAAACCGCATAGTTACTGATGATAGATGACGTGACTCTACTCAGAATTGTTGTTTCTGGTAGAGCGTATACTTAGACCCAGATCGTGCGCTGACATACTGTCCATTCATACTGAAATTTGGCGAGAAACGAACATTTGGTCACAATGGATGGATAGAACTATGGTAAAGCAGTCTAACCTAGAAATAAGCCTGGCAACTCTACCTCCAAAGATTTCAGTAGACAGTGGTCTTGGATTTTCTGAGCCATTGAAGTATTAGACACTACGGTGCATGGTACAGTAGTTAACGGGACCAACAAACTATCCCCGAACGGTCCTTAACGTTTTGGGTACCAGAAAGAATACTGTTCATGTCAGTCCTTGCAGTAAATTACAGTCACCCACACGAAGCGCAAATAGAACCTAACCATGGTTAAGAGGACTGACCAATTGGGGAAGGTAATAAGACGCAACCCGTTTTGGAGCCAAGGAATCCTAGCAAGCCATTCAGAGCGTCCATCAATCAGTCACGGGCCGAGTTTCACACTCTCTGTAAGTCTAAGTTGGACCACTGAGCTGACCAGTCTCTCCAGTTTTACTGCGTTACCACCCCATGTATCCGGCATTGTGCACTGACCGGCGGACTCAGAACCAGTTACGCATACCGACCATCGCAATAATACCCTGACCTTAAAACGCACATGGTTACCTGCTTAGGTCATCACCCCAATGCCGATAAAGGTGACCAGGTATTGGTTGAAGCCTGGACTTGATCGTGCCAACCAGTATGAACGATCGACAGCCTATCTGTCAATCAGGGTCGTCCGTTGTAAATCATGTGCTGAAAAAGGGAACTGACAAATAACATCACTCTGTCGTAGGTAGGGCGTTCTGATGCCCGTTACATTTGGTAGGCCGCTGCGACTGGGCAGAACAGACAGGCCTTTGATCGGAAAGGAATACACAGATAGTTTTGAAACACTGAGTTCGCCTTACCCAGATCAAGACGGTGGGAAGACATATTGCGGGGTGCAAGTACTCCGCTTATTCTCATCAGTCGATTACATAAAACACTCGGTTGTACAGGTTTAAGGGCATGGCGACAAGACAGTGAATTGAACTAGAGTCACACCGGTGCCTTCAAAGTTAAGTAAACGGTCTCCCTGCCATAGCAACGAAGTTGATTGCGTCAGCACCCTTTGCCAACAGAGAGCCGGTGCCTGACGTCTGAATAACGACGCTTCAGAAAACGCCAACATCTTACAGTTGCAATGTTGGTCTTCTTGATGAATTAAGTGAATTTACTGCGCATTAAAATCTGGAGCGTCACATCCTCTCAGTCAATAACTAGTTCTCCCCGATTACAAGGGTGAATTCAATCAGCACTTCCAGTCACACGGAACCACGATTGTCCAAAAAAAAAGTAAGCATGTTGCAAGCATTTTGACTGATGTCAATACATAAGGAGGCGTCTAACAATCCCAGCACACCGTACGTCGGAACCATCTGCTTTTACCATTTTTATTCGACCGTACCACCGAGATAACGATGACGGACCGTTTACAGCAACCTCACAACGCCAGTACAAACGTTCTAGCTAGTGGAAGGACTGACGTGGGTTACACTAATGCTTGACCACTTCCAAGCAGCACGATCACCGGTTAGTGATGTTTTACGGCCCTTCAAGCATTGTTTCAGAATGCGCTTTGCAACACAGAACGCTTCGATTATGTGGACAACGAAACCACGGGTCACTAACCGGTTCACGTACATGACAGGCAGTAGCAGCGGTGAAGACATCGGGAATGAGGCACACGCCACGTTCCACGGCCAAGCAAGCGATTCCGATATTCAGCCATTGATGTCGGCGAGCAATCGCACGTATTGAACAAGACACGATAGAATCCCAGCAGCAGAAACGCTGTCACCCACGAGAACAAGCCCCGAAAGGCGGAAGTCGCACGCTGCATGACCACAACGCTCGACACGTTCCCTTCGGCAACATAGTCTGTAACCACCACTACTGAACACCCACACGACGAATGAGTCTACCGACCTACACAACCCACAGCAAACTACCAACTTCTCACTCTGGAATTGAACCGAACGACAAACCAACCCAGAACGGTCGTTGTCTCTACTTAACACAAGACGGCATTGCCCAAGCTATCGGCCGACACGTCCACGATGCCTAGGTAGCAGAGTGGTTTTGTAGATTTCGGGCTAAGCTGGCATCAGCGGAGCGCAAGAATCGTGATGGGAATCATGCTGAACACCGGGCCCACGAAACTGGAACCCACCTCCATATACCAGGTGGACGCTGTCACCGGACGACGTTAGGGGACGCAAGGTCACACCACCTGGGAACCAGCCCAAAACAAACAGTGCACAAATGGTCGGACATAGCGCTAGCAAAATACGCTTGAGAGGACCCTTCAATTTGTCAGTCGGCAATACTGTAAACATAGCCCCCAACAGACCGACCAGTGACTTAGAGTATAAGCAAACAACCCGCTTGGGTGCCGACTGGTGGGACCAATCCTGACATTCCTATTGGGATAGACGCCACCCCACCCGATAGCTTGTGTACGTTATTTGACTCCACCTAAATACAGCCCACAAAGCAAATACACCCCCGACCTTCTAAATAGCGGCATCACCATGCGACTTCTTGAACGGATCAGACCGTGTTCTAGCGGTGTCATAGGACGCCTATTTAATGGAATCAAGTTTGTAATGACACTGGAAAATTGAAGACCCACTAGGCCAAATTCCGACAAAAAAGTGACCGGAAGTGAATTATATATATTTACGTGGAATTAAAATGCATGACAGATATGGAACCGTTTAGCGACTGCGACTCCGTGAGTAGCTTCTACGACCAGATGGAGATCTGCAACAGAAAAGGTACGACATGAGGAGTGTGCGCAAACTAATCACTAGGGAGCCGAAAACGTATAAGAATTCACTTACACGGAATGCAGAAAGGCGTGCAGGTCGTGTCTGTGAAGGTCTCACTACGGTAGTCATCAATTTAATGACGCACACGAACGGCTCTGTAGTTACGGTGTCATCAACGGGTCACAGATGCCGACTCTCGTTTGGATATCTAGTGCTGACTCGCAGTCCCGAAGGGTAACCGAGGCTTGCTACCACTGGTGGTCACCGGATGACAGCGAACGAAAGCAGCGTCGCGTTAGCGCACCACTGCACATGAGCAGACATCTCTCAACATTACGGTCGTTAATTTGAAAGTAGATTAGTGTAGGACGTCGCTCGCTCTAGGAAGCCGTCGATGCCCAGTCAAACACTGTAACACGACCATAACAGATGAATTAGTGTGCGCATGCGAGTGTGTCCACGGGCGATGTAAAAACACGGTAAAATTACCTTGATTTTCTGCGTCGAGCGTCCGGTCGTCCAGCGGCGGGAGGACCACCATTGCGTCGGCGACAGTCATACGCGTAGTGTCCTCGTTCACCGCACTCGTAGCAACGATCAGAAGGGTCGAACGGTTTGCCTCTACGGCCACCGATGTCACGTCCGCCATCACGAGCACCTCCGCGGAGCCACGGTTTTTGTCTGGACTTTCCACTGCTAAGTTCAACACGAGCTCTTACACCGCACATAACACTAGAGAGGAGGTCAGTAAAGACAGATACCTACGTTCCATCCAGTTCACGAACTGCATCCTGAGCATCAGCCAGATCTTCAAATTCAACGAAGGCAAATCCTGGAGGATTTCTGGCAACCCAAACATTTTTAAGCCTTCCATACTCTCGGAACACCTTTTCGATTTCTCGTTCAGATGCTTCACGCGGCAAGTCACCAATATACACCTTTGTACCATAATCCCTCATCCTCGACATTCCAACAGTGAGAAAAAATGGCCGCGATCAATTAAAACAAAGCCGGTTAAGAAAATATATTAACCTCATACCCAAATACCACCCTCCACTATTTTGATATACAATAACCTCAGAGGTTGTCTCTTAACAAATTGTTTTCTGTTTTTTCCAAGATCGTATCCTCCAGCTATTTTTTTGTGTCACTTCCAGAAGCATGGAAGGAGGTGTAGCGTTCTTTGATTGATTTTTGGAGAGGTCAAGGCTGATGGAATCGACCACACATTTCGGCGCATTTCTGGATTCGCTTACCTTAAAGAACACTTCAGCTATGGACTCAGAATCCCTTCAGATCAGCTCGATGTATTGAGTCTTTTGGAAGCACCGTTATCCAGTGTGGTAGGATTCTAAACCACTCCTTTATGAATTACGGTTGGTTACTTTTGTTTCCATCACATTTTGCTTCGTGTTCGTACCTAGGCTATTTGTAGTGTTCCTGTAAACCAATCAACTTCGTGAGCCAGTATATCTTCAGCATTTTGGCTGCTGTATATGTGCTTTTACCTGGTTCCGTTTATTCTAGAAAAAATTCCAGAACACCGGGTATTTTACGATTATTTCAGATTCTGACGCTAGTTCCTTGTCCGAAGACACCGATGATCTCAGATTGCCTGCATTTGGTATCCCAAACCCTCGAACGTGGTTCACTCATTTGAAAGCATTTGTCCGGTTTCGTAATGGATACTTTGCAGACCACGATGTCTTCTTATGAGACCTAACAGTCGGCCACATACCGCGTCTAGCTTATGCTAAACGAGCATTCATACGGTACAGAGGCCTATCACGGCATCAGATAAGGCTGAGCCACAACAGTTGCTTTCCGTCATTGAGCTGGGTGACCACACCTCTTCTCAATTGCTTCGATCTATGAGGTCCCATGTCGGTGATAAAAACATAGGTGATCACATCCTCAGACAAATATGGACCAAGTGCCACCTGCTAACACCCCAGTCGTTTATCAGTGCAAGACCCATTATAAAGGTCAGCGGAGATGGCTGGCAAACTTCACAAGTATTTCTTTAAGAGTCCCATCAACTATGTTCGCGGCCTTTTCACTCGTTCTGATCCAAAGGGCGCTTGATGTCCAACGACAGGTGTCCCAGCCAAGACAATGTGAGTAAGTTAGATAGACGCATAATGAAAAGCTCAAGCTGCTCGCGCTCTATACCCTATTTTCTCTCGCGACTCCCCCATCTAGAACCCCATCTAACATCTGTCTCTACCATAGTAGCACGACCGTTCCCTGAGTGATCTCTGAGTGTTCCCTGAGTGCTCTAAGGAGACATTTTGGGAACACTCAGGGAACGGTCAGAAAAAATTTGCGCGCAGCCTTATAATACGATTTAATCAAATGCCACCTACATTTGAATGCCTAATATACCCAACCACGATTGAAGCTACTGTCTGCCTTCAACAACTGAGCAACGAAATTCATAAATCTGGGAAGTTATCGAAAAAACCTTGTGATCAAACAATTTTTTACAGCAAAAAAGTAGATTGCGGGCAGTTGCAAAGTGTTCCAACGTATTAGAATGAATATCCTGTTCTTCGTCAATATCTTCAACAGCTTATTATTCAGCCTTGAAATCTGCAATGAACCAAGTTTTAGGACGCATTAGAGGTGGAATATCTCAGCTAATAAGCAAGATACATCAATAACTCATTTGGACAATCTGGTAGAGAACTTACAGTGTTTCGGTAATTACCGGTATGTTTTTCACCCGACGAATAAATGCTCTCGCAGGTGCATCACCAACCACGCAATCCAAAACCACCTGCACATGACGGTTATACGTTGACAGCAACAAACCATCCTTCAGTAGAATCAGCAAGTCTTCAATTAAACTATCGAGATATTCCTCGACATTCACCGGTTCAGACAATTAGCGCAGCAATCCCACGACAAACAGGTGTTGAGGGGCTGTCAACTTTCCCAGTATGGGCCACAATTGTACACGTGAGCTGTTGAAAAGGGTAACGCCGTCGATGTGCAGTTGAAGCCGGAGAATCTTCAAGTCATCCGTCCATCGGTCATGTACAGCATGGCTTATGCAATTATTCAAACCGAAATGAACATACTCCCCACCCTCGATGAACGTAGAAGCACACTCCCGTGGTGTTCTCAACAAAGTACGTGCATCCAACGGCAACTCAGGCAGTACTTCCCTCAAGTGACAGAGCATAATGCCGACGGCTTTCAAAGACATACGAGCCTCGACAGTGATGGAGCGAACAATTTCCGTGGATGTCACTTCTCCTTGTTGGTACCAATTACATTGTTGTCTGAAACGAATACGGTAATAGTGTTCAATTACATGATTACCTACCCGAATCCTGCACCTTGTGATCGCTGCTGGAATGACTGCCGAAGTTGAAGACTGCAGAAGAACCCGCGGACCTTGCATCTGCAGACAAAACTTCCTCAACAATTTCCGTGAAACACGGGATGGTATCAAGGGAACTGTCGTCTACGAACGTTAATTAACATCGCAGCAGTTACTTACCTAGATAATGTTGCAGAACGGGAGGATTCGTCTGAGCCTTCACAACAACACCAGCTGTCAGTTTCTTACAGTTGCTTCCGGAACGTTCCCCACTAGCTAATTTAGCCAAACGGTAAACGTGAGCACGCGAACAACCTCGTGGACTTATTTACGCCTTACCGCTCATTTCAGACATAACAAAGGAAACAAGATGGCTGAAATTATTCACTTGGCGCCCCGCAAATTTATGCGAAGTGGTTCAATTAAACAAATTCGACACCAGCGACGTAGGTGGTAAAACAGGTTTTTGAAGAGGAAAACAGTTTTTGTTAGTTTTAGTATCAATTATGCTTGCAAAAATTACATAAGAAAGTATCTATCTCATGTCGGTGAGTGATCCAAAAGGAACACTCAAAGATCACTCAGGGAACGGCTGAGTGTTCCAGTGTGCTACTAGGTTATTGCCTAGGATTTGGCGACAACATCCGCAAATGCACACAGCAGCGTGCATACACAAGTCAGCCTTCTGAAGGCAACACAATTACGAAAACGACATGGCCAGCAAATAATGTCGGCAGCCGCCGCTGGCCAGTCTTCCATTCGCCAGTTTTACGCCCACGACAACTTCGCCGGGCCTCGTTTCGCCATAAACACTAGTGCAGAGGTTAGCATTGTACCTCCGGGGAAATCAGGCGCGATCTCAAACTTGTGAAATATAATCTACAGGCGGTCAACACTTCCGAAATCCTGACCAAGGGCCAGCATCTCTCGAAGGTCGGTCTCGGATTGTGTCGAAGTTCCCTTGGACCCTTACCACTGTAGATGTCTGACACTCGATTACGGGCGTTAAGTTTCTCGTGAAGTACAATCTGGCTGTCGACTTCAGCCGTCAGAACCTTGTAAACAGCACCACCACTTGTGAGTCCAAGGTGAAGCCACTACCGTCAACTCGACCGGACTTCGAACAGCTTATCCGAAAGTCAACCGGTTCGCGTTGCCGTTGGGAGAGTTTCCGAAAATCCACCAACCAACAGCGGATGCTATGACTCCAAAACATGACGTTGCCCATCAATTTATAACCAAAAGGCCACCAAAATCTGCACGCCCGTGCCGTTTTCCCACATCTGAGAACCTGAAGATATTTGAGGCTGGGTTCACCGAGGTGATGCGTCTGGGCATCATTTATCCTACGGATAGCCCGCGTTTATCACTTTTTCACGTTCTCCCCAAGAAGATGGTGGAATGCTTAAGCGCAGCTTGTCATAACCGAGCGCCGAACAGCGTCACAATGTCAAATCGCTACCCCATCTGGCCCATTCACGACGTTTCCATCGGCGTTTTAGGAAAGGAAACCTCTAAAATATATTTGGTCATGGCATACCGTCAAGTTGCTGCAGCTCCCAACGACGTTGCAAAAACTTGAATCAGAACACCTCTCGGCCATTCGGAGTTTGTCCGTATGTCTTTCGATTTTAGAAACCCCCCAGACATTACGTTTCATGGACAAATTTCTACGCGGATTAGAATCTGTGTTCGTCTACATCGGCGATATACAGGTTGCCAGCCGTAATATGCAGGAACTCATATCCAATTGTGACGTCACCATCAAAACAGGTGAGCGCGTTTTCGGCGGCTATTCCGTCGACATTTTCGGCAACGTGTCGACAAAGATGGTATCACCCCATTACCGGAGGAAACTAACTTGATTTCAGATTATCCGCTGCATGTGTCTACTAAAAGTCACCGCCGATTTATGAGGATTGCTAACTACTATAACCGCTTTATCCCCAATTGCTCTGACCTACTGAAACCACTGACTGACCTGCTGCAGGATAACCGTCAAAAAATTCGTGTTCACCCCAGAAGCCATCGCCACTTCCGCAATAGTCAACCAGGCGTTGGCGATCGCCACATCCTTCGGTTATCTGAGCACTGACGACCGTGCATGGTTGGTTTTAAAAACCGATGAATCTCGGTCCGTGGGCGGTTCTAGTTTGCGGTGAGTCATCGACAATCAAGTCCAACCTCTTCTTCTCCTGGAAGCCACGTCCTGCCCAAACTAGGTACAATACCTTCGGCAGATAACTGCTGGCTATCTGTCTCGCCATCAAGCACGTTAGACATGTTAGAATTACGTCACCTTGTCATCCTTACTGAACACAAACCCTTAAGACACGCTTCCAGTACTTCTCCGGACAGGCAATCACCGGCAGAAATCCGCTACTCGAAATCTTCCACCCAGTCCACGACGGACATCCGGTACATCGATGGGCCCAGCAACCTAGTCGCAGGTGCATTCTTCCGTGTAACTATTTCGTGATTTCTTGGTGTCCCCCATCGATTTGAAGGTCATGGCGGCGACTCCACGAAACGATGTGAAATTCAATCAGTTATGTTGCCACCCGTTCCCGAAGTCGATCCACCAACCACTTCCGCACTGTGACTCCAAGACTCTTTGTCACCGGTAAACCCCCACCTTCTGTGCCCTCTATCCATTGCGAAATACTTTCAGTCATTTTCTTCCTAATATTCACCTCAGCATTTGTTCCACTGACAAGTTAACAGTCAACCGTTCCGTTTGGTCACGACTGTCTACTTGAATGGATTAAAAACCGCCACGTCAACCAAGTAAGGTATATCACCACACCCACATTCTACCTGGCACTTCCAGTTTGCAGACACCCGCGTCAAACACGTGCATATGGAAGCAGTAAGCCCACTTCCACCCCCGAACGGCTTCGCCCATTTGCTGACTTGCACCGATCGTTTTACACGCCGAGCGCAAGCAACGTCTTCACATAACACCTCAGCCGTAGAAATCACACGGAAGTTTGTGGCGATTTAATTACTCCCCTCCGCCACACCTGTCTCCAACATTACTGACCACGGTTCTCAGTCCTTGTGCCCGCTGCTTCCTGATCTGCAACACCTCCTCGACTGTGAACACCTACGAACAACCGCCTACCACACAGCGGCCGGTGATTTAGCCGGACGTTTCCGCCATTGATTAGGAGCTGCCACCCTAGCTGCAATGGCCGAATCAAACTGGTCCGAAAACCTTTCCCCCATTTTGCTCGGCAGCTGCAACACGACTAAAGAATACATCGGCTGCATTCCAGCTGACGTTGTCTACGTTAGCAATTTGGGCCCGCCAGGAGAAATGTTCACGGATTCCACACTCACCGGTGAGATAAACGCAAATTCTTGCGCAAAGCTTCGGAAGCTACGCGTACACAAGTTGAAGCCAACAACGACGAGGATCACTTCGAGGCGGACCAAAATACACGATCACTCGCATACATACCCCTTCACTTTCATCAGAGCCGACACACGGAACCCCCTTTAACCGTCTACGACGGTCCGTTCAGAGTGCTGGAACGTAAGACTTGTACATCATCGTTGACCACAATGGTACTCATGATCCGATACGCACCAGCAGTTTAAAAGTGGCTTCTGCGGACCTTTCTGACCTGCCTCCTCATCCATTGGCTTGGACGATCCTTTTGGTCTGTCCATATCTTATAAACAGACAGTCCATAACACTCCTTTCATCCCCCGCAAAAATACGTTGCGGACGACCGCATAAATTTTGCTCCTTTTTGCAGATGGAGCACAGCTGTCATCCATTTAATTTGGGGTGTATCTTGCCCTTACTAATGCTTTGGGGAGGAGTTCTGTAACGTCCATGTAGCATTTCGCATTTCACAATTTCCATTGTTTTTGGTACCTTTTACTTTTACCAAGTTGACATGTACGCGTGGTGTTTAAACCATGTGAGTCAAAAATATACTGTTTGTTGCAGGTCGCGAGTCGTTCATCTTCTTTACGCTCCGTGCTGTACGGTCGTTGAGGTTTAGAGAATTAAAAGTAAGCCAAATCGACCACACATTTCAGCGTATGCCTTTAAAACGTTTCGCAGTGTCTATATAAGACTACTGCTTCAGTGTGCTGACCTAGCCTTGTATACCGGCCTGAAAAACACTCCCCTGAATAGGCCGGGAGAACAGCCATCGAAATTGTCTCCTGTCAGAGACAACTCCTGCGAGCCTAGACCTGTATTTTCGACCTTTCTCAACATTTGAATTTTTGAACCATCCTCAGTGGAGTGATTCTTACCCACTTCCTTATCGTAGGACTTGCGCAGCAACTTTTTATCTCAGTGGCTATCATCAGTCGAAGGGGCTACAGAAAGAAGCTGTAAATGCTTCGATCCGGAACCCTCCTAAATCGACAATTGTTTTCTTACGGGATTGCGATCACTGCAACGACCTTCTGTTTTCGATGGCTCGTTGCTCGTTGCTGGTATTGCTGGAGTATAAATTGAATAACATCCACATTACATCGCAGTTTTCGCATTCACGTAGAATTTTCAGTCTGTCACTTCTGAAAGGAGGCACTAACTCTGAGTTTCCCTCATGTTAGATTTCGTCACTAATGCAAACCTTTGTCATGGCTGGGTTTAGAACTCCGGTCACGCATTTATGAGGCAACTATGTTCGGTAATCAAAATACCGCTCAACAAGTTAATGATTTCTGTGATTTCAACTTGGAGAGAAGTCCTAGTCGAGGGGTCATCGATTGGAGTTAACAGGACAGTTACTGTGTCTCCTCTCGAGGCGATCGGGCAATCAGAGCACTACTCACAAGCGAATGTGGCTGAGCGTTCACATATGATAATTCGGTCGTGCCTAATGTGAGGTCAATGGCGCAGTGGTAAACACGGTTGCCTCATGAAAGCGTGGCCGGAGTTCTAGTCCCGGCAGTGGCAAGGATATGCACTACTGACGAGCTCTAATGAGAGCGAAACTCGAGTCTAGTGCTTCTTTTCGAAAGAGGTTGGCTGGAAAGTCTACTTGAATGCGAAAACTGCGATTAAATGTGAATGACGTTCAACTTATATAAGATATCGGAGTCCCCTACCATTCATCAATCCTATTAAAATATCATCTGCTTATGGCGCTGTAAGGTTATAACTTACTTCGCTCTTGGCACCTTCCGTAATCCCCCAAGAGAGGTGCTACGCCACATTCTTGACGATTTCCCATCAAGTCGGCAGAAACCCGCTGGAAAGCCAAACAGACAGACTGTCTGGATCTAGGTGATTCGGCCCTCACTCATGAATATTTATACGGCTCCTTGAGCCTACCGTAATCGTTTGTCAGACATTTTAGTGGAGTTATGTCGCCCCTTACATGTCCGTACTACGTTATGCTATATTTTTTGGGTTATCTGGTCTTAATGTTTTATATCCACGTTACTATTCCGATAGCACACTTGTTGCGCGCGTTTCTAGTGCACAAAACACTGCAGTAATTAGTGATTAACCGAATCGGACTTCAGTGTTACTTATCTCTCCATGTGGAACTTGTAACTGGGAGTCCCATATCCCCACTACCTCGCAAGCTTACCAGAACGTAGTTAAACAATGGCCACGGTAGTGGTGCCCTTCAATCAACGACGAAAAATGTATCATTTTCCTCTAGGCGGCGATTTTAACATCGTCTACATAACATAAGTGCCCACATCCTTATGGATATGGCCAACGTATGCCTCAGAACAAACCCTGTAATCAGACAATCTTCAGTCTTGTTCTTTGCACTTTACTTAACAAAATAGCCCAAATATTTCTCTCCTGCGGAAGATTGAAAGGCCAAGCGAGCTAACACAGTCAGCTGGGAGCAGCACAATGAGTGAACAGGGAAGGTATCCGATAAGCACGATTGACGTGTGGACAATCGAGCAATAAAACGAGACGATAGTACGTTGAAACAGAGAGGAAGCGCGTACTGTGGGTTATATCGTTGAATGTTCAGTTACTTCTCAGTATCCACACTCGTTTAACAAAGGTTCCGATCGCATGCACATGGTTTCTTGAAGAAAGGTAGGGATGACATTGATCACTCGAACGTAGTAAATGACGAAAAACGTCAGTTCAACGCACAACGATCTCGAAGATTCTCATGCACTGTTGGGGTTTCTGTCTGACAGTTGTCTTGAAAACGCTAACACGGTGGCTCACACAAAAGCAACTGATTGTCCGGTACGAGTTGCGACGAAAGTCATGGTAAGTAATCAGGCGTTATAAAGTAGCCTCGGTCGAAAATCCTTGGTCTGCACCCAATGGAATACTGAGACATCTTCGGGGACATCAGTGTTACTTTTTCTTTCTTTTGTAGGACTTCCAGGGAAACTCTGTTCTAGGGCGGTATTGTCTGCGCCGTTCGCAAAATCTTATAACCCCTTGGAAGTGAGAATCATTGCACCAGTACCGCTGTACACACTAACATCAGTTCTGAAAGAAAAGGTTACCGCGTACGGCTAAAATCAGTTTCGATTAACCGGCCAAGATGCACCAGATTCACTCGTTGGTGGTGACTGCACAGGCGTCATCTTCACTCTTATAGGCCCCATTCTTCGATATAGCCATTTTTTTCGTTGTTACCGTTAGGAATGCTATCCAACATCTGAAACGCTTGCTTGAATTCTCAACGTCGGCGAGAGTTTCCTCTAAGTCTTCGGCTGATCAGGTGTAGTTTTGTCAGAGATTTCTTCACGTTCCCTTCCTTGAGTAATTAAGCTGTGGTTGTTAAAGACTCAGACGATGACGCTATAGTACTTGAGTCAACAACTTCATGAAAGTACTTTGATAATTCAAAAGTACCTCCGATCGTTTACGCTGTGCATTTGCCGACAGTAAACGGGCCATCCTCTCCTTTGTGCAGTCACCTACTTATTCTGGTACTCCAGAATGGGCTTGGAACACCAGCAAAAGCAACTTTTTGAATGCCCAGTGTATCCAATTCTGAGATCCAATCATGTGAAAACTAGACCCAACTCTACACCTCCTAAGTGTTTACTCCCGTATATATCACCCCTCCCGGTTCCGACCTATAATTGGACCTTGGCAAGAATATTTCTGTTTTATCGCGTCAACCTGGCGTGGGCTAATAACCAGCTACCTATTATTGTACGTTGTTTGAATCGTGCATGCGTAGCATTTTTGTGGCTCGGCTCGTTCTTGTTGTTTCTGAAATTGTTGACTGCTCGGAAGGACTCTGTTGGGTATGAATTCCGTATTACATGACCACATCTCGTCCTTAGCCTGTTCGGCACCACCTTTTAATCCATCCCCTCGAGAACGATCTGTTGAGCTTGTCGAATTGTTCACTTCGATAAGTTGTCTAATATTACCAGGGTTTTGATAATTTGGAATCGTCGGTTCATCGCTAACCGTTGCTTAATGTCTTCCTAGCAGCCCGTACGCCTAGAAAGTACCACACGGAACTCATATCTCACATTCATACACGATTACTACTTTTCTGGAAAGTGTAAAAGCACATCCGGTTTTTAAATCTTTCGACCTTTGACTGCGACCCCAGCATAACCAGGTTGTTTGATTGGTTTCTTGTTAATGAGTCACCAATAATAAGCAGGACTACATGAAAACCTCCAGTCTCTGTTATGCCCAAAAGTAGTAGAAAATGGGAACTCAAGTTATGTTAAACAGGTGGAGCTTACAGAAACCAGGCAGGATACCCCGGCAGACCCACAGATAATCGCCTGCTACCCCATCGACAGTGATCTCTCGTACATATTGAAGCTGTCAGCAAGAGGGCTACTCCCATAGTCATTGCAAATACCGCTCATTTCAATGTCCTCTCCGTACGCATGCGGACCCCCTGGTTACACGCGGGTAGTCGTTGAGTAATGACCCTCAAAATACGCTTCCAGCATAGGGTGGACAAAGCTGTCGTAATATCCGCCATACGCCGTCTGTCTCCACTGCCGATCAGACTCATTTGTGGCCTCCACAATTTCTTCTACCTATTCCGGTCATCCCATGAAGTTATGGCTCGGAGCTGTTTTCGCCATTTGCCCCAGTCTAATAAAGACGCTATTAGAACTCAGTCTCTAGTTATTGCACTTATCGAATCGGGGTTGATGTAAGAATTCAGTAACAATCCTGCGCAATCCTGCGTCACTTACTGCACGGAGGGTGTGACTGTCTGGTTTCGTTTAGACCTACTCAAGTCTCTTCTACACCGTGATAAAAAATTTTGCGCACAAGCCACAAGCGACACGCCAAACTCTGCGGTTCAGTTTCCGTTGTCACTGGGAGCCACATATCCGTCACAGCTTAGATGATATTTTTGCTTCACTTTGGCATATTCCGGTTTTGCTTGCCGATGGTGAAGTAAACGCTGTGAGAGTCGCTAGGACTAGCCCAGTGCAGGTTTGTGGGAATCCTGTGATTCGTAACTACCCCTGATAGTACTGAAGACAGCTTGGACTCAACAAGTCAGCGAACCCACCACACAAATTCCTTGTCAGACCGCATAAACACTAGTGAGGGTCATTCCGTTGGTGAGATATTTACCCTATTTTCCTTGGACAATGGGAGTTTTATCCTGATCCCCTGTATTATTAGTTAAAGAAACACAACTGGCAACAGTGGACACGCAACCCTAACTTAACGGACTTTCATGGTCAGGGTAGTCAACTCATCACGATTTCCGTGGGAGCAGGTTCGGTTGCTTCCAGCTTAAAAGGGATCAGAAATACACTCCACATGATGCACCTACACCAGAGGTTTAACGAGAGCTTTCTGCGCTCGTTCCCATCACATAGCATCTGCAATCTTCTTGATTTTCCTGTACAGTTATTCACGGTATAACAATATTCTGGTAAAGTTGAGAACCTCGGGGATTGCTCCAAATTTCTCATGGGAAGCAAACCAGTAATCCACTACAATCGTCCCGAAGCAATCCAAAATACCTTAGCGGGAGCCTAAATTTGACCTGTTCTTCGGAACACATCCTTGGGGCAAGCAGTTCGGCCTCAAACTTGTCGTTTTGTCAAGCAGACAACGAGTTTACCTCTGCAACACACGGGGTCATTGAGATTTTCAGGGAAAGTTAGACTGGTATCTGTTATGTGGTGACATCAGTTGCATTCAGGATAACACGACTGACAGTTCTGCAAACCATTTCGTCAAAGTAGCTTTTGGCGAGCAGCGTACATATTTCATTATTAAGTTCCAACCCTTTTTATTAAATGGACTAGGATCAGATTCACTTAAAATATTGAAGTGAGCGCTGTAATTATCCACGAAATCATTCCATGAATTTTTCATGATGACTCTCTCTGAGGGTGCTGTATCACATGAATGAAAAAAGCTTTAGTAATTCTTATCAGTCAATCATGTGTTCACCACCCGCCTGTTAGCCACAAACCAAATAAACCAACGAGAATCACGTGCATAACAACGTACTAACAAATCAAGCGGGTATTACTGAAATACCTTATTTTTCTTAGTCCCATTTCTACAGCTCATCACGGGTTCCTGCCGATTCGGTCACGTGTAACCAGCATGCATATCTATGAAGGGTGTTGATTTTACTAAAATATGTTGGATCATTTTTGAGATCGCCAAACTTCGTTTGATTACTCTCGGGTTGGTTGAAAGCTGACACTCAATTCATCGTCTTCCTCACATGAACTGCGTTAATAATCCCCAACATTATTTCAGCGACTGCTATCACTTCTATTAGTGATGGCCCATCTTAGCTTTGGAAAAATCAGAATGTCGAATTTAAGACATTTTCCTTCATATTTTTTTGAGTACCTTGTAGTTCCTATCACTCTTTGCCCCACGAACAGTTGATGTGCCCCAACCCAGCCAACTTCCACTTGTTTAAGTAAAGTGAAGCACGTTTTCCATCCATTGTTACTGAGCGGTGCTCGGTTGTCGATTTCATTGCACGGACACACTGTTTTGTTCGGTTTTTGAGGTTTTTCACATTCGAGGTGAGAGATTTAATTTTTCTTGTGATTATTTATTTAGTACCATATCAAATTCAGCTGTCAAAAAAGCCTTCTCATTAACCGTTTCGAAGATAAAATGTCTTTCCAACAAGTAGATGTTTGAGAAGAACGTTGTCGGATCGCCAGGTTACGCGTCATTCGGTGTGAACACGAATCGTCTACGGACGATTCGATAAACGGTTCGACTGGGGTCAAGAACTGAAGTCTTGTTCCAAAGACCGTTTACGTCGACCTTGCGACGGTGTTCAGCCAAAACTGTCAATTCCCACTTCTGCAAAACCTAGTGGACTACGGTGTTTAGGTTAATACGAAAATTATTTGACCTCGTTTGCAGACAGTAGTGTCTATAGCATTGGAGCCTGGCATTTTCCCCTTTTCTGCACCGATCCCATCTGTTGTCCCACAGTGGGTCCCTGTACCGCTTCTGGACCTAATTCATACCGCTGACTATCCAGGATTGATCTCTAATGATTTCTCGTTCGCAGATTACCTTACTGTTTTGGACTCCCATGATTTTAGCATTCTTCAAACTGACTATGATACAGTAAAGCGATGGATGTAGGAGTGGCGCCCACTGATGCCTTTAGTTATGTGTGCGCACAAGTATCACGTTAGGAGTCTGTTATTGTGCTCAAAATAACATACTGCTGAAAAGCCAGTAGTTGTTATCGTAGCGGACCTTGAAAAAGATCTGGGAATCCAACTGTCTTCCAAACTGTTTTTTCCCATCAAAAGAAGGCAAAAAGAAAGGCTGAGCTATACAGAGCATGATGAAGTAGACAGTCAGCGGCACAGACGAGAAAGCTTCTCAAACACTTCACAAAGTTTGCGACGAACATTTCATGCTTTCTCTGGTGAAGTGGTATTTACTGGTTTCAGAAGAGGCACGAATTCTCCGAGCTTGTTCAGTCAAGCTCCCCGGACCGTTAACTGCATCTCTGAATGATGTTGGTTTGTTGTGTTGATGGCCCAGTAATTGAAGTTTATTTACAGTTCTACCGGTCTTCTCATTACGACTTTCAAACGGCATCAGCATGAGGCTGGTGAATTCTGTACGTGGAGTCCACCAGTCGGACCAGCTGGGGTTGTGATAGTGGTGTGATATTATGTGCAATAAATTTTGGTGTTATCTGGTATGTTTCAAGTTATTTTATGCTTCAGATGCAACTTGTACTATTGCGCATTTAAATGCGGAATGTTAACCACAGGTAGTAAATGCTCACATCGGTAGACTGTTGATATATGAATTAGCAATATCTTCTTTTCAAGCTCACGTTCGAATTCAATTCGCACTGCACGAAGTGGCTGTTGCCAATCGAGCGTCCAGAATATTTGCACCGGAATGCCAGAGAAGAGCACCAGAGCTGCGACTGTCCCACTTGAAGAGGGATTACGGATTTTTCGGGTTCCGTTTTTCGATTTCAAAGCTCGTCTTTATCGAGTAATATATGTCGACAAGCGAAATGAGTGGAGGGAGAAAGAAGGAAAAGTCACTGCGAACTCCCAATAATTTCCTGAATATATGATGTTTAGCCAAGCTTTCTTCATACTAATAGTAAGACGGACCTCAACCAGGATACACAAGACAGACAGGCAGTGATCCACGTCCTTGAGTTGGCATCGGAAGGCACTCGATCAGCTGGGAGGACTTCTTCAATACAGCAGGTGAATCTGCCAACCTGTTATCCAACAACAGCAAAGAGTAAAATGGCATATAGTCACCCACAAATCGCACTGCTACAATCGGAACCCCTAGTCTGGTTCTATCTCTGACGCTAACCGAGATCTTCCAATGATAACCGATTTTAAATTTGCACCTTTTTCTCGGCAGCATCTAGTTGGGGTTTTATCTTTTGATGCCGTGCGTAGCGGTTTTTTGATTGACTTTTTGGGTCACGTTGGGTTGGCCTCTTTGTTGAACCGGTAGGCAACCTTGGACTCAGAAGTCAGGTGAAGTGTAGCTGGTGAGAATAAAAGTGTCTCAACACACGAGCCCTGCATAGAGAACGGCGTGGGAGTGAATGCATGTTGCTGTAGTTGCCACCCTATAGTATCATCGCTCCTGGTCATCATGCGACGATGGTAAATCGCTTTAAGCAGTTTGGTCTCTGATAAGAGGTTCCCAATTTGTGCCGAGCAGACATCATAACCATATGAAAACACCGCAGTAACGTGAGACCAGAAGGGAGGAAAGTGTGCAAGGACATGAAAGGTTCACAGGTTGACAGGTTATCATTTTGGGAAATGCATCAATAATAACGCCTGTAGAACAATGGGGTGATGCCACCAGACCAGCCTACACTCTCATACCGGGAAACCTATGCTCCCACTCCATACATTACAATGGAAGGCTTGACCATATACGTCTGTGTTACATTACCTACGGCACGTGAGTATGCTTAAGTGGTCACTCTGTCATAGATATAATCTGAAACATGAACTGCGCGTCAGAAATATTCTAACCCATCGAGGTCTGTTTTTATAAAATGAAAGTGCAAGAAAAAAGAGCCCCTACACCGCTACATTCTTATATGCTACCACTACCTGCCAAGTCTATCTCATTATGTTGTGGAAGATCTGGAAAGATCCGGTCACAATCTATCCAATCGCATTTTGAAGGGGACCATTGTATCGCTATGAACTATTTTACCTGGAAGCTTGTTTTACGCATTCGCTATCCGGTGGCTAGTTAAGTTTGTTCGTAAGTCTAAACTAGCACTGCTTTTCCGGAATCGGAAATTGCGGCGTCTGGTGATGGCTTCTTGACCCTTTTGTGCAACAAGTCTGTGGTCTTCACGCCGCTTATGCCTTCTAGAATTCTGTAGGTCTCAGTGAGATCACCCCTCACCTTCCTCCTACCCATAAAGTACAATCCGAGCTCCTTTTATCGGTCATGATAGGGTTTGTCCTTGAATCCTTTTATCATTCGAGTCGCAAGTTGTTGCACTCTCTCAATGCACTGGATATCCTTACGTAGGTAGGGTGCCCACGCCTGCACGCAGTACTCCAGATGAGGCCGAACTATGGCTTTGTATAGCGGCAGAAATACTTCCGGTTGCCTGTTAGACAAAACTCTCTTAAGTCTAAACAGCTCATTGCGGCTCTGTGTGTAGTCGCTGCGAATTGAGCTGACGGCCTGAAGTCGTTTCGATCCATAGTCCCTGGTCTTGGACCTCTTCTACGCATCCAACGGGGACTGGATCCTGGGCACCGGGTGCTTCAAGGAGCTGAGAGCTTCCATTTACCATCTGGCATGTGGCGCCATTCAATGGAAGATCCCAATTAAGAGACCACTCTGTTACATCCTTGTGATACTGCGTTAAGGCAGCTCGATATGTTGACCCTTCTATCTTAACATCATTTGCAAATACGAAGCACGGGTTACTAAGCCCACTCACTAGATCATTAACGAATATTAAAAACAGGAGA
Source organism: Paragonimus kellicotti (assembly GCA_014220965.1). Lineage (NCBI taxonomy): Eukaryota > Metazoa > Platyhelminthes > Trematoda > Plagiorchiida > Troglotrematidae > Paragonimus > Paragonimus kellicotti. The sequence goes on along the minus strand of LOND01000138.1, from coordinate 166,074 downwards.
GGGCCAAGAACGGATCCTTGAGGGATGTTACTTTGGGCTGTGCCCATCTCAGAGAACCCGCTTCCAGCCTTAACTTCAAAAACCCTGTTGTACAAGAATATCCTCTACCCAGTCAATCACTTGGTTGGAGATACCAAACCACTTCAATTTGTGGATGAGATAACGGTGATTTACTGAATCGAAGGCTTTGCTGAAATCCAAGTAGCATACCTCGACTTTCCTGCCTTCGTCCAATCGTCTCGTGACCTCATCCATGAAATATAAAAGGTTGGATAGACAAGATTTCCCTTTCTGGAAACCGTGTTGTGCAGTGCTAAGAAGACGGTTTTCAACAAGATACTTGAAACCTTGTCCCTAATTGTTCCTTCTGAGCGTTTTCCAATTATACTAGCCAAGCTCACTGGACTACAGCTGTTTTGCTTGTCTCGAGAGCCGCCCCCAGGAGTGGCGAACACCGTGGTTACGCGCCACTCGTCTGGAATTTTTCTCCTCCCTCAAGGTATTTATAAACAGCTGCCGTAAGGGACGCCGTAGAACTTCCGCCAATGGCTTAACTGTGTCCACATGAATGCCGTCAGCTCCAGCGGACTTTGGGGGCTTACGGTAGCCTGAGACCTCAACAATCTCTCCGGTAGTGAGAAGTATATTGTTCATTTTGCTGTCAGGTTTGGACTCTACCAGGTTTCGCAGGATATTATTTCTGTCTTCGCTTCTGTGAGCCCCTGGAAAAAGTCACGAAGGAGGTTGGCTTTCTCTGTTTCATCAGTGGCTGGTTTACCCTCTTTTGTCAACAGAGCTCCTACTTCTTGCCTGCAGGCTCCTTTGATTGAACATACGAGTAAAAATGTTTCTGAGCTGCTTTCGCCTTGCGCGCAAGGCTTGCTATAAAGCGGCGTTTTTGCAGGCGTTGAGTCCTGCAGGCTGCAATTCCACAAACCATACACTTCAGCCAATTATGATGGCTTTCGTTTTTTTGTATTCCTCCAAACACTTGTTCCTGCTGATGAGCGCCCCACGCATCATTTGCCCGCCTCAGGGCGGTCGATTTCTAGCTTCTCTTGGTACTAGGGGTGCAAATTGGTCCAGGAGTACTATAAGCCCTTGTTCGATGATTTCCCAAATGTTTTCTAGAGGAGCGCTTTCCCCCTCAGGAGCTCAAGATATGCTCCGTGCCGCCTTCAGAAGCCGTGAGATATTCATTCAACCAAAGCTGCGTATAATTTTTTCCAGTGGAGCTGAATTCGAAGATTAGAGCACGATGACCACTTCCCAAGCGCGACCTCACCTGCCCAGTTGACAATACCCTGCTCATATCGAGTAACTGTTAGATCCAACACGGATGGTGCATGCCCGTATCGGAATCCGAGTATGGATCTGAAACTGTTGACTTAATAAATTGGAATGCAACCGGTCCAGGAATATTCCTTCGAGAATACCAGTACCGGTCGTTTCATGGCCCCAAGAGATTTTCGGAAGGTTCAAGCTTCCGGTTGCCACCGGGTTTGCTGAATCACTAGCTAGAACGTTCAAAACATTTAGCCGAAGCGTACCCTAGTCAGTGCTTGCCAGTGGTCTCCTTTAGGCACTTAAAATAAGCGGTCTTCTACCACCCTGTTGTATGTGGCAGGAAATTGTCCGTACGCTCGGCGTGTTTAGTGATAATGAGGCCCCCATTGCTTGTGCTGATTGCTTACCAAGCAGCAATACCCCTCCACCCACGCGCCCGTCCGCGCGGTCCCGCCTGTAGACAGAAAAGTCCCCCGGATGGCAGGTCTCTTAAGCTATTTCAGGTTTTATCTATTTTCCAGCCACAACTGACATCGAAACCTTCACCACGAAACCTAAGCCTCCGTACTTTTCCGCTAATTCTGCCGGCATACGCATACGAAAACCTGGGGTCCTTTCCATGCAACATTTGCCCGGATAACTTCACTGTATTAGAACTGCCCTCGAGCGGAAGACACGAGTTTTTGCCCGTTTTCTGAGTAACTCCCCTCTTCAACTCTAAGCAGTTTGGTTCCAATACTTCTTCAAACATCCAGCCTTTCCCGTATCTCTATCCTCCATTACCACTATCATCGGTCCGGCGACATCCTCAGCTGCAACCTGACTGTGGCAGATTGCTCGACTGACCTTCAATGGCTTACATGCTGGGACAACCACTTCCACCTGGGGTTTGGCCTTGGTTGTTATCAAGTTCATGTTTTTTCCGACCTTACTTTGCTAACTGAAGCTTTCTGGCTCCCCCGCGTACTGTTGGCTTATTGTTCCGTCTTATAGCTGGTGCCCATCTTCGTCGCGAATGAGGCTGCCTTAACTTTAATACTCGGATAACTAGCCTCGGATCTACCGCGGATTACTATTGTTGTAATAGATGCACTCATGTGTGAGACTTTTTATATCCCTGTCATTTTCCGGCACTTCAGCTTGCCTGTCGCACTGGATCAATGGGGTCGCTAGTACGGCCATATACTTCTCTTGGACCCACGGTCTGGCTGAAACACCACCGGCTGTTGTCTTCGGCGGTAACGATGACTTACTGCCATACTCTGTGTCCGTTTTGTTGTCCGGAATGAGCTGTTATCTACCTCGTGACAGTTCGTCTACTCTGTCAGCCTTGTTGAGTACATAGTCCCTTTGGGAGACTTGTGTAAACTCGATGAGTATTGGACGTGCCCGGTTTTGAGTTCTGTTGGAATTACTTAACCTCCAGCTACCTACTCTATGTATGCGTTTGATACCAGTGGCTATAGACGATCCTGCCATCCTGAGAATTTCCATCACCCTCCTTCTATCTAGCTCTTTTATGGTTTTCATCTCTCTGATTACTGGCCTTTCATAGTTGAGGGCCAAAATGTTTTGGTATCTCCCTAGTACTTTTCATTAGCAAAACGCAATCCCGCTGCGTCATCTACAAGTCCGTCAATCGTCAACTTAAGAGCTGCTACCTCTTCCTTCTGCTTCGCAGATACAACCTATACCTTACACTCCGACTGCTAAACAGGAACTTTTAGAACACTGGCACTTCTTTCACCACTACAATGGCTATCAGAATTTTGCAGTAATCGTGAGAAGACTTCCACCAATGAACTGCAATGTGAGCAAACCCACTTTGACTGTTTATACCTTCCATACAACCTTACTGCAACCTCGGTCAGTTTGGAGCACCGGCTGTGATACCACTTTTCACAGTTATCGCACTGGATACCCTCAGTGACTGGCTTACGACACTACAGTCCCCGCAGTTGGAACCCAGGTCATCCATAGCAAGAACTTATTTAACCAAGCTGGTTTAAGACTGGAATACAATACAACGGTGTGACAATACACAAAAGTGAGTTATATAATAATCGTAATTGACAGAATATTATAGAAAGCATGAGACACGCCCACTGTGCCGTGGGAAGTGGTTCTGTTTCAATGCGTAAAAGATATTTATCAAGGACGTTGAGGAATAGCGGTAATTTGATAGCGGAATACATTGAACAGGTAGCTGAAATGTGTAAATTAAGTCGTAAATCAACTTTTTTGCTTGTGCATTCGATAAACTATGAAATAGGTCCGGATATCTTCCTTACGTGTGAGTTTCTCTATTCGACGCCACGTGGAACTAGGAACGACAGGTATTTAGCGGCATCGTGAGTAAGTACGTACAACTGCAACAGGCGATTTCTAAGCATGATGTGAGCCTTGTTCAGCGTGATCTGCTTGCCGTATTTAATGCTCACTCCAATCGAGCATAAGCTGGTTTGGCGTATGGTAGCAAGCGATTCGATAAGTTTATGAAGTAATATGGACACCCTGGTACGTGAAACCTCGTATGCTTTTCCGGGAACAAACTTGCTAAACAGTAAGGGACTCAGGGTCTCCCACGAAGCCTTTTGGATTGGCGCATTGGCGTCCATGCTTGTCAGTCAGCCCACGTGCACCATAAAGCCACAACGCCAACAAGTAAGGCGAGGATAAAATGGAAGATTTCAACCGCATTTAATAAATGTACATCATCGCCTTCAATATTCAAAACGGTTCGACGCGCGCAGTATGGCAGGAGTAAACTGGACCATTCATGCTCGTGTCAATGGTTCCGACCAACTGAAACATTGCTACTTTGTCGAAGCCTACCTTCTTGTTGTCATCCAGGACGGGAACTCTGTAGCAACTCTATTTGTTTATTGCCAATCACGTTATAATTACGATTGTTATTAGTACTCTTTGCTCCTAACGTTTTATGTGCTAAAACGTTTGTATAAACGAGTTGAAACTCCGCCAAACACACCACGCGCTCAAACGCAAGACACCGCTGGGTGTTCATTTATCATCGCGTTATGTTATCGTTTCGTCTAGTTAGTTGCTTCCTCTCAATCCGATTTCGCGTGTCAACAATATACTCCCGATTTACCCGTCGCGTTATTTTCAGCCAACCGTCTTTGGTTCGCATGATCTTAAAAGCCATGTGACCGATGGTTCTGCACACTGACAAACAGTAACGTCGAATCGCCTACCAGACCTTGTTTTGAGTTTGGTAGTAATTATTTGTCTACGCGCCGCTTGAAGATGGTGCAATCTTAACGGTACTCAGCCTGTTAGTGCAGAAGATTAAGAGCTGTTCTCGAAGAATCAGGCCATATCAGTCAAGAATGCTGCGACAGTCTAAGGCTCCGACTGGCATGCCACACAGGAAGCAAATCCCACAGTTTAATGGTGCTGGCATTAGCCTTAGCTCTGATCGGCTTTTAGTTTCAAGCGTTTAGCCTAGTATTGTTATTAGGAATGATGTCTGCGCTCAGTCAGCTTGTACGATCGCTCTACTGAAGGACATGCGTTTAACCGGCGAGTTGAAGTTGGAGAAAGTTTTGGTGCAAGTTGGCCAACGTGTGATAGTAGCTTCACTGCATCTTGAGGAGTCTGTAACTGTATCGCCTGGTTTAGAGCCAGAGCGACATAAAGGACTAGTTGTGGCTAAGCTTCAGGGTTTTCCAAGTCTGCGTGCCAAGCAGTACGTGGCGGAGCGTCAAAGTTAATTCCGTCTTGATTCCAGTAAGCTTGAAGTCACTAAGAAAGCTTTTGTAACGAAATCCTTCCCCGCAACTTTGCTGTATTTCACTGATTCTCATACTTTTACGGCGATCCAAGTAACTACTGCAAGTTCATGAAGCAATTTATGTATGGCGTTAAGACTAAACTAGCGTGCCACGGTCGGCTACTGTTCTACCGTCTACATTGTTGTTAGTGAAACGTTCGATGGGAAGTTGATATCCGTATAATGTTGCCACCATCAGTGGCATACATTGTGATCGGAGAGGAATCGCAAAATCTTCATGGACGGCCATAACGTTGCTAGATTTTGGATGGACGGGCTATTGTGAGAAGACTGATATGTTCCAAACGGTGCCAGCAGACTGACCCGGTTGTCCGTTAGCATTAAAAATTTTATTGTCGCCCACGAAGCGGTGGATTACGAGGCTGATTTAAACTTTTTCAGTGCCTTGTGCCAGATTGTGAAAGGGCTACCTTCGACTACAATTCAAGCGGGCTTAGAGAGCAAACCAGATCAGCTCGTGAGTGAGCGAGTCGACGGTTACCGAGCTCACCAAGTCTGTTCCACAATGCGCGGGAATGGCGCGAGACAGATTTCGATAGATTGCAGAGAGTAGCCGTCATGTTTGTAATATGAACCCATCCAAGTGTAATTAGAGAGCAGAAGTCAAGGCAGAAACTCGTAGACTGAATTTTGCAACCGCTAGTCTCATGTGGTGAATTGTTTTGCACGGACTTGCAGACAGCCTTGAAGCATGTTCTGGGCTTATCAAGCTCGACGTAACTTGTAAATGTTCTTGTACGCATGTTTCATGTGCCCTGTCATGTCACATAGGGCTTTGGACTGTCAAATAGAGAACTTGTGCTTAGACGGTTGCGAAGTCGACATCATCGTCTGCTACGTAAAACCAGAGGCCAAACGATATGACCACCCTCGTCCAGTAGCAGTGTAATCTGTGCTACGACGAGCACCCGTAGCAAGTGCGCACGACTTGGAATGGTTCCGTTGTGCGTAGAAAGTCCAACACGTTTTAATGGAATGTCCGCCTACTTTGACAACGGTTCATGGTTGGCGGCATCCGAAACGGATTAGCCTGTCACAGTGACCGAAGCCAGAGGACGCCTGCGCTTCAAACCATCACCCCAAGTGGCTTGCGCTGCACCACTTGTGGTTCCACTCACACACCACGTATCCGGTGTAAACCCGAAGGAATAAGACCAGTAGGTGTGTGAGTGAGGCCTTTGTGTCCAGCCGGCCAATGCTGGTTAGCCAATTGAATGGCTAGCAGGAAAAGGAAACCCTTATCTCTCGGGAAATAAACACACGGAAAGACTACAATGACAAGATCCAAACTGAGAAGAAAGATATGTAAAATGAAATACAAGAAGCGTTTCAGTATACGAATGTATTTTACTGCATTCCAGAGAGGATAAGGATGAAAAACAGTATTCAGAG
>LOND01000138.1:112331-143401 GCA_014220965.1 Paragonimus kellicotti | reverse complement strand
ATCTTAACGAGGGTTTCTGGTGCATAGCAGCCAATCCTATTGAATTTGAGCTGCGAATGTTGTGTGGAAAGTACTCGCGAGCAGCTTGACAGTAATTCAGCTAGACTGAACTAATGTCCTTCACACGGCGCAGAAATTCGGAATGAGTTCTGACGGGATGTGCATCACGCGGGCAATCAGGTTTGCTTAATAATTACTTCCGGACGTTTATGATGCCCAAATATTCCACTCTACCATTTTGTATATAACTCCCTCGCAATTTTACAATTCTACCTTAACTACTCACTCATACGTATTGTTTAACTGGTATAGAACTCAATGTGTAACCTTTACTTGACGTGGTCCGCTGGAGGTGAAACGTTTCTTTTATGCTTGGATTATCAAACAGGCTTGTGAGGCGAACTGTATATTCATCTCATAACAAGACATCCACACCAAACTTGCCACGAATGAAGTCGAACAGTATGGGCGTCGTGATTGACGTGGTGATGATAAGTGCATTGAGAATGAACTAACGTTATGGGCAAGTTGTGATACTCTACACGTTTGAACCACTTCGGGTGACCTCCGTCTGTGGTGTTGTAATCGATACCACGTTAACAAAGGAACACGGGCCGTGGTTGGGTCAATCTGCGCTGCATCCGAACTGATTGGTCTGATCCCTTGTCCATAACGTTGGGGTGCGACCGATGGAGATAAAGCGCGTCTCTCTGGTGTTGTTTACCTATCCATGCCACACTGCACATAGGGGTTCGCCCTCATTAAGATTAACACAAACGCGTTTTGCGTGAATGGCTAGAGCTTCAGCACAACATCGATCCGCATGGAGAGGCACATCCTTGTGAATCATCAAAGAGCGATCAAACGAACGCTGTGATGTTCTGTGAGTGCATGCACTGCGATGGCCGAATCCTTCTCTGGATTGTGAAGTTGATATGCGTCTTCAGAAGTCAACCTCATGTGTCCCTTATGTTTACAACATGCGACTTTAGTCGTCCGTTTGTCCCTCCAATGTGGCTGGCATTGCAACCACCGCAACTGACTTCGTGAACACAATCCGTCTGGTCACCCATATAAATGGGATCTTAAGAATGTATCACCATTTGTTCGAAGGCATTATCCAGCCGGAATACGGTCCGGATACCGTAGTCAGAATGACTGGATCTAATTGTTTTGGATGTTTGTTCACGATACAAGATTTGCGCAGTGAGCATGAGAGTTCTGGTCGTTCTGGTCTCCTCCGTAATTGACATGCACCTAATTACGTTCTCGATGAATGCGTTTAGATATTGATTAACGTCCAGCACTTCCCTAATGCGAGAAGTTTCTACTGTTTTGAAGAGTTCAGTGGCGCAGACCTCGATAGCTGTATTGACGAGTGATTTGATGACTGTTCTCTTCATGCCGATTGGATGCGATGAGTTGAAGTTGAGATACCGACCAGAATGAGTTGGATTTGCGGTACACAGAAATCAGAAATCACTACCCCTTATCAACTTTTGTCAGGTAGTCTCTTGTTAACCGTAATGAGAGCGAACCCCTATGTGCAGTGTGGCATGGATAGGTAAACAACACCAGAGAGACGCGCTTTATCTCCATCGGTCGCACCCCAACGTTATGGACAAGGGATCAGACCAATCAGTTCGGATGCAGCGCAGATTGACCCAACCACGGCCCGTGTTCCTTTGTTAACGTGGTATCGATTACAACACTCCTGAGGAAGGCCACCCGAGGTGGTTGAAACGTAGAGTATTACAACTTGCTCATAACGTTGGTTATTCTCAAGTCCATTTATTCATCTTGTACTATTTAGTCAACTCTGAGTCGTCCAGGTTTGTACTTACGGTACATTTTTGTTGTTGGACGCTGACTGTCAGTGTTGAGTTATCTGACCGATCTTGTTCTTACACTTTATTGTCTAACAAAGAATATCGTCCATCGGGTTTCGTTTTGAGCTTGACGGTCGTTACTTGTCTGCGCGTTACTTGAAAACGGTGTTACAATAGCAAAACCTGCACCATGTTACGTTATCTGGTGATATTCTCAGGGTTCATGACTCGTGAGCGGTTTGCCAACGAGAGAGAGTATCCATGTCCACCTTCAAAATTTGTATGCACGGATTATTCAAGGTTGGCTGTCATGTTAGGGGACTTATATGGTCACTTCCCCAAAATCTTAAGACTTTGCGGAATGGCAGCCATCTTGTTACAGCGTCCTTCTGTTTGGTAGGGGTCGTAACTATCGCTAAACTTTCTCGTTTCAAATGAACCAATTCGTTTAGCAACATTATCTCATGAGTGCGATCGTAGACCGATGCCAAATTAACTATCGGCTGAATACGCAACTTCCTTACTCACTTCAAACTAACACTTGTTATTGGTCTGAGAATTACGAAAACTAAGTGACCAACCGACTGTTCTATTGAAAGAGAGTGCAGGCTCAGGTGATGACGTCGACAACGTCGTTCGCGGTTGGCAAGATGCAGTTATAATGATGAAAGTAGTGTATTTTTTCAACACTACTGTGAGACACACACTCGACAGAGTGCGGTCATTACACGTATTTGTGAGCGGCCCATATATGTACAAACAGTACAATCCGACAAATTCGAAGATCCAAACACAACAGAAGTGGAAATTAAAACGAAGTTGTTATCTACAATAAAAATTGACATCCAAACTACCAAGAAAACAGCTTGCTGAAGGTGACAAGAAAATGTCATATCAATCTACTGTTTTAAAGTTTATGGTTGGAGTCTAAATCAATGTCTTGTCAAAATATGTTCATAAAACGTCGAGAATGAAATATTACGGCATTACGTCAGTAGTTAATGTGACCTGCATCATGCAAATATGAAAGTGAACGGGTAGAGATGAGGATAGACGGAAAACCCGGAAATCCGATAGACCAATGGATAATGCTTCGTCAAAAGCCTGAAAATGTCTGAATTTCAAGCGTCCCGCTAACTATTCAGAATGCACAAGGTCTTTAACTTCCAGAGGTTGGGAAATATTTTCAGTATTGAAGATGCTTGCTGAATCTAGAATGGAACAAAATTCGACCTGGTAAATTAAAAGCTGTAAAGCAATCATGCGGACTCTGACGGATTGTCCAGTCTTCGTTTTTTCATCAATTAAATGTGAGAGTTATCTACTGTGTGAACCTCTTCACTGAGCTTCGCGAAACCAAAATATACAAGGATTTATATATCTTCCTTTCTTCTAACGCGCCATGATGTGGGATCTGGAAGCCGCTTGGGTGCCAGTACCGTCCACTCTCACAGCACATTCCATTTATTAACTGTCCGTCAAGGTAGATAAAATACGGAATGGATTCGTCCTGATCGCTACTTGAGAACTCCGGGAGGACGGTCCTGAAAGTTGTTTTCATTTGGGGAAGGGAACCCTGGCTTGAGCTTCTTTCCCGTATCACCTCGTAAACTGTGGTGTATCATGACGAGACCGCCGCGGAGCCACCAATAGCCCTGGAAGACATATCTGGCTGCTCTGGCTGCCGGTTAATAGAAAAGTCCCTTACCCCAACCCATACGTTAATCTGCCCTCCGTAATATTTCAAGTCGAATCACCTCTTTTGTGTGCGGAAGGACACTGCTGCGTAGTTGTACTCCGGTTTCGGATGAACATGGGACGAGACAAGTTGACGAAGGTTCTCCATGAACAATTTAACGAAGGATCGAAGGATTACTTCAGGCATTTTCCCAGCATTAGCGCTGGCCCGCTTAGTATGTATCTGTTTTGAGGCTATTAAGCACCACCGTCCCGAGGTCCCGTTCGTTACAAAATTGAGTTAAAGAGTACTTGCCGACATGAACTTTGACATCCTTGAGAACACTCAGGTGCATAAACTAGCCTTTTTATTGAATTAAGGGCAGAATGCATTAATCTGTTTAGCTTGATCTCGTATCTAGATCCTGTTGCAATGATTCGTTGTCGGAGTCTAAGGAATTGAATTTCCATACCTTGATATCTTCGACGTAGGTGGGGACAGGTCACTACAGTTGGTGCGGTAAGATTTTGAAAATCAAAACCATCAACGGCCTGAACATTGGTCCCTATGGAACCCTGGTAGGGGGAGGAAGTCTGTACGATGAGTGTGGACTGACTGTTACAACAAACGATCTGCCACGGAGGAAGTCTTTTATCTAGTCCATTGTAGATGGGCCGACTGTGTGTGCTTCCAACTTGATGAGTTAATGATCATGTGGATCCCAATTTGTAGAGGAGGGTATGTCCGTTTTTGATAAAAACGTTTGTAACACACCAATATGTTCGTTGTCCAATTCAGTGTATGGCGAGTGTAAACATTTTACTGGTACAGAAAAACAGGCGAGTGAATAAAGTAGTTTATCACCGTCTTATTGTCACGCAATTTTGTGACAGGTTTTCTCTATCCCCTCAAGGCATTGATCGAAATCGATGTTTCGCAGAAAGCAAGTTATTGATAGGTTCAGTAGAATGGATTGAGACAGGAAAGCACATTTAACGGACGGCAATGCAAAATAGTAATGCGGCTGTACAAAGCCTAAAGCTACGGTTGCTTTTTTGTTTTCTCCAGTAAGTCAAATTGTCTGCAGCGTTTATTATAATCACTAATAAAGTAACGTTGGGTAATATTACTTGTTACGTTAAGATATATATTTATATTACAAACTTGTTTTCTGTGTGCCTGTGTACTTTAAGTGTAAGTCAAAGTGAAATCGATCATGCTGCAAGTTCCGAGCCTCGAAACATTTTGATCAGCACCCCCGAACGGTGTGAGTGGTATTGGGGAACGTGATGGAATGTCACATAGTACTGAGGTATTTTGTTTACATGTTAACAAATCTGTTTTCGAGGAGGTCATCTTCAGATTAACACAGTTCGATAATAAATGATCGTGACGTTCGATAAGGTCAGGAGGGTTCTTAAACGCTTTCAAAATGATATACATTTTCGCTGGCTCTTATTCCGGAGAGGAGTCATTTCCAAACGTAAAAATATTTCATAGTGAAATCAGTGGAGCGCAACTTTCGTCGAGTTTCTGAAATTGGCCAATTAAACCCGTTGTTTCCAATACCGCAGTTCATGCTCTGCTGTAGGTGGATCGCAAAATTGGGGAGGAAAGTATCACCATGAGCTGAATAATTCATGATTGTGCAGCTCAACCCGAAATATCATGGCCGAAGAGAGTCGGGTTCCATACTTGCAGTAACAAACGATCGTGTGGCTTCTCTAAGGATCCCGGCTGCAACCGTTTTCCCGCTTGTTTGTTCTGTACGCATGATTCTGTGTACGCCTGCTATAGGAGGCCTGATATGAACTCAGTGCCACTTTCTTCAGTCGTGCAACTAGATTGCAAACAGCAGATGCTTGCTCCTCTCTACCAACTCCTACTATTTCATCCTTCAGTGTCGTTCAACCGTTGACTTTTTCGAGCGTTGTTTAACGCACTCGAAGGTTCCACGCACTTTTCGCTTGGCGCGCTTTTGAGTGCCGCCGAGTGGGCGGTAGCCCACCTCGCGCTTCTTTTCTTTCTTCTCTTGGTTGCTGCCGTTGGTCCCAGACTAGGCTAGAGCTAACTACTTATCATATTTCCAAACATTGCTGGAAGTATACGTTTGTTTCCAAACCCCACTGTGGTTTTAAGTTTGGTGACTGTTGGGACTACGTTATGACTGCTCTTCAGGAAAGGTGTTCTAAACTGTCAGTAGACTAGGGTTTAGTTCACACCCACTTGTTTACTACAGTTTCCGGCAACGTCTTCTAAAGAGCAAACATGATGATTAGCCAAATAAAATATTCCTGAATGCACGGTGAATAATTCTCAAAGCTAGCCTGTCAGTCCTGTGCCGGTAACTGTGAGTAAACGTGAGACATCCGAATAGAGGTCATATGGATAGCTTATAAATGTCCAGGCGAGCAACGGGGTAGAAGGAATATATACTGGGTGTAGCATATTGTCAGTCTAGTCTGAGCCACTTGAATATATACGCTCGGAAAAATTAAGTGAATTTGAATAACAACTGCACAGATCGCGCTCTGAGATGATGGTTGGAATGCCATAGACATCCAGTGCTATGAAACCATCCAGTATACGGCAAACACGCGCAACAATGTTGGATTTGTTGACTGAAATTCCAACCGGCAAGGTTCGGCACGAATCACAGCGGTCCGCGCCTGGTAATTGACTTACACGTAGTGCAAACGGAAAACAAGTTGGAACGGAACATTTTATTTAACTACTAAAGGAAAGCATAAATAACTGTGATAATCAAACCACAACCGTTCACGTCAAGTCTCGTTCAACTGTACTATTGTGTTCTGGACGGAGCCTGCAAGATCCGAGGTGAAAGTTCACGCAAGTAAGCCAGTTTATGAACGATTACCTGCGCCAAAATTTGGTAATGGCAAAATCAGCTCAGCAAAGTGGAAATGGATTGAGTAGGATGTGAGCACAAGACGTCAAATTGATGAGTAGTATGTGGGAAAAGAAGTTTCGCACATCGGTGGGCCGTACCATTTAAAGCATCCACCGAAGGTCGCCTGCATCTGACAGGTCGCTAGTAGTACTGAAGAGTTCTGGCTTCCCACCTGCTTACTTTGAATACACATGCCCTGAGTGTCAATGACGAAGAGTTCGAAAATCATTTGGTCCAAAATTCATGCTGTTCTAATAAACCAAGGCGCCTCTTGTTGGCCCTGAAAGTGAAATGGTTTTTGGAACTAGGCTTCGTCTATTCGAATCGTCTTTTGAGAAGCTGGATCAGCGTGATGTGATGTAGCGTGAGCCTATAAATTCTGAGCCCGGTGGGCGACCGATTCGGATTCTAAAAGAAGAACGGTCGTAGAGGCCAGTTTCACATTAAGGTACTGAGGTGTAAGGAAATTATTCAAAGGTTTAAGTATAGACAACCAGACAAAGCAAGTCACGTGATGACTGGGCCATAAAACGCAAATGATACCAAGGTACACATGAACAGGGGTCAAACAGTAAAAAGCCAGGACGAACCAGGTGCGCGAGAACAAACCTTGACAAGTGAACGATATCCAGCTCAAGTAGTACATCGATATGAACGTTCATGAAAAGGATGATTTATCGCGCGCGCAATTCGAACGGTTGTGCCGTTCTTTGCAAGAAAGGCTCGCAGTCACTACTAAGAAGATTACGAATGTAGGAAGAAAGATCAACGAGAAAAAAATGGATGAGGACAGCGAGCGTAGTCACCAACTTCATATCAAATGCACAACAGTCGTCAAACACTGCGCGAACGTCTAGTCCAACACCGACCCCAGAAACCCCCATGGTTTCCCGCCACCCAGGTAGCTGCAGTTTGAATGTGTATCGTGACTTGGATCCCCTTCTATGAACTTTAATCGCTGCTGACGATATATCCTCGCCCCTTTGAGGAGACATATGGATCATATGTCTCTCCTGATCGCGCCGCTGTTTGTTCTTAAGTTAGGTCATGGACCATATGCCCACGGGTCGAGTGCCTCCAATCAGTAGGACGAATTCACCAAAATTCACATTTCGTTCAACCTTGATCCGTTTATGGTGCTCGTGAATGGAGGGTAGGTATTTTCTGGTCTGGCGCTTTCGAAACACATAAGTCGGGTGTTCAGCCTTACCCATCATTTCGCATGACTTTCTAGCAGCGTGATATAAGTGCACGCCCAGTCTGAATTTGATTTAGGAGCAACAAATTGTTTGGTTTTAACGCCGAGGGGTTGTCCGTATCATGATAGAGTGAAACGAAAGGTTTGTCATAAAGGATCCTGTGGACCTCAAAAAAGTAACTATGGAGAACATCGTCCAGCAACACCTGTCGCTTGACGACCGTCTGCGTGACTCGTCCAACTGTGCAAATCATGTGCTCCCATGTTCCATTCCAATGACTAGCAGTGGGAGAACCGAAGTGCCAATAGATACTAGAAACTACCAGCATCCGACGGCTTTTGTCCTGGTTGAAGTCAAGTAATTTGCCCCTTAGCTCTAGTTTCACGCCTATGAGGTTGGACCCATTATTTTTGTACATAACCTCCGGCACACTTTGGCGGCCAGTGAATTTCATTAGGGCCATTAAAAATGAGTTCGTTAACATCGACTACGCAACTTCCAAATGCATTGCTGTCATTCTTGAACAAATGAAAAGACAGCCATATCTTTTACAAATGCTCTTCCCAATCCCAAACTCCAGAGGTCCAAAATAAACCACGTCGCCGACTGTGAACGGTACGCCATCGGCTGTTGCGCGAACAACGGGAAGCGAGCTCATCACTTTTCGACACGGCACTGTGGACAGTATTTTGCACTTCAGACATTTCAGCAGCACTTGGAGCACATTAACCATGCCTTTTACAACCCGAAACCTCTTTCGGATAGACGACTAAACGTGACTAGTCCCCATGTGACGTTCAATATCATGGTGCTGTCTGATAACTATATCCGTAACATCCCAGGGGGACGGAAGCATCATCATTCGAGTACCATTAAATAATCCGGTTGGAACCCTTCCACTGAGACACGGGATACTGGTGACGGCAACAGGCTTCGGAAGGGTTAACGCTGCTCGTCGACTTTTGGAATGCTGTTAACGGTTTTCACTAAAGGCGCTCTGCTGTTCCAGTCGAACGATGGATTCACATGCCAGATCCAGTTCTAACTTACGCAAGGACCTCAGCATAAGTGGAACACCGTCGATCAGTCCTCATGCAAATAAATAATTTTTACAACGTATCAATCATGATATCGCACGGAGCAGAGTGTACCATTGTAAACAACGTGGAACGGGCTTCAGGTACTAGTACGCACTACTGACTCTGGCTGCCGCCACAAACTTCCTTAATTCCAGTTCCATGGCTTGAAGCTGTTTTGGCAGCTTGCCGGGCGACCACGAACTCCCGGGTCCCCGCAGAAAGATTGGGGCATTCAGCCACGTGTGTATTTCTTAAGAACAAGCATAGTGGGTTCCTCGAAAAACGAGGTCCACCGAGTTCAATTTTCACGGAATGTGTCGCCATTGACAACCCGGAGTATACTCGCGAATCGGTTAAATGAGGTTAGCTACAAATGTGGCAAATCGACAGGGCGTGTTTCTTAACTTTTCCAACACGATGACCGAGTCTGTCCAAGGTTTCATGGTTCTAAATGCTAGCTTGAGCTCATTCATTATAAACTTCATGAAGTTGGCGGCCAATACCCCGGGATCAAAGTTCTAATCTTGAATTAGACAAGGCCTTTGACGGTGCAATCCTGGACTTCCATATCAAGGAGCAGCAAACACATGTTGCCATCTCCTAGTGAGTCTCGGAGAAAGCCGACAGCTCCACCACCCGATTGAGCGGCGTCTAAAAACGTATATAACCCCAAATGCGTTGGCGTTTTCTCATGGGGTCTGATGCAACGTGGTACGACAACTGAGGCTGTGGTCGCCATGCCCCGTGACCACGTTTCCTACTCTCATCGGTATCTTTTGCCCAATGGCGTGTCTAGTCCGATATTCGCGCCGCATAAACACTGAAGTAACTTCCGATCACCGAGAGCAAGTGGAGCAATGAACCCCAACGGGTCGTACATCGGCTCGATACAGGTCAATAGGTCCCTCCAGGTGAATGGCTTCTTCAGCAAAGATACGCGAAACCTAAAACGGTCTTCTGACACGTGTCATTGGATCCCAGGTGCCTCCTGGTGACCGCAGTCACCTATGTCCAGTGTTGTTGACACGGGTGTCCCCTTGTCTGGTGGTATATCTACCAACGTTCCCGCTATGTTGAACGTTCAAGTTAACAGTCTGAATCCACCTAAGAGGTGCAATCCGCATGAATCAAGTGCGGCACATCTGGCACCCTGAAGTGTATCAGCTTATAACGAACAGTCGTTAACGCGAAAATTCTCGTCTACAATTTGTCTGGCCAGCTCGACAAATCGATGCTCATTATCGATCGCAGTACGCCTGAGCGAGTATGACGTGCAGAATGGCGGAGGAGTTGCTCCGGAAAGATGGACCATAATCTCATACGTGTCCGGTGGACAAAACTGTTGATTTTGTTAGGGTCTGCTGCATCATTTTTAAGACAGCTCTGCTGTGGTTGATTGGTGTGGAAAGGTGACCCTAAGTCTTACCATTTTCCTGAAAGACAAACTGCGGTAATCATCTTTATTCTTGCACCAGCTGCTGCAACCGTTTCCCTTACTCTTATTTGTTCTGAGCTCTGTAGATTTCTGCCGAAATTACACATTTCCATTGTATAGTTTTTTCTTGGATAACCCTAAAATCTTATCACTTCATGATGTGCAAACAGTCGTTTTGCTCTGATCCAACTAATGACCATTTGCTTGAGTGGACTCAAGTCCGTTTAATCTACCCCGTCATTAGGCAGTGCCCTTCGACATTAATCGAACCAAGGAAATGAAACTGAAAAATAGGCGGGCGGACTTTAACAAACTCAACATTAGGCTATGAAAACCGACTGGTTTCCGAAACTCGAGGTAGCAGAATGGACAGTAGAGGTTGACCGGTTCGATGGAGAAATCTGTGCCTTCTGTTCTGCCCGTAGCAACGTGGTCTTTCTCCGCAGACGCTGCTAGGGCGCAAAGCGATCTGATATCCGGCCTCACAGTGCCATCTGAAGCTCTTAATTGAACCTGATATACGTGTCCGTTATCATCAGGAAATGCGTCGGTGAGTAAGCCAAAGGGTCAAACATCGCAGTAGGCCCTTTCGTGAAGCGGGACTGTCTTGCCCTATTAGAGGTGCCAGGAAAGCTTCAATAACTTAGGTGTAATGTGTGACCGGGATAGCTTTTTACGCCGACACCGTCTCCAAGACACACAAAATAAGTACTATGCCTTTTCTCCGGCCCTTGGTTTAACGTTCACGAGACGTCATGTCCTCTGTAACCAAGCCTAAGTTCAAACGCAGCAAGAGCAAATCCGTGGTACAAAGTGCCTGGGGACTATGTGGATCGTCATAACCCGGTGCGAGTGGCGTATCGTTAACGATCCGTTCAACTCCCACTGTGCAGGTAAGAAGCGACTCATCATTCATCACTGTTGGTCGTGTTGCTGACGATAACTCCAGTCTCATCTTTCAAATCATTCTTTCCCGAACTCCGCCCCAGTGATCTGCACTTAAAGGAATGAATTACCCCATCGATCCCCTACATCGATATCCTGTACGTTAACGTGCACTTGTCTAGGGATTATGACGTTCGTTTTATTTCCAAGCAGACTCCGGATAAGCTGAATCGGTCGCTAGCGTGAATGGCACCTGCCCAGTAAACATGTGGCCGACTCGGCCAAGAGTAGGCCAGGCGTCGCTTGTCTTGTCTACTCCACTGATCAGTCAAAAATAAGAAACTTCGATGAATGACACATTTTCGCGGGACCAATTTTGACGTTGAATAATGATTACGAATAATCAAAGAATGGTATTTTTCACTGCAATGAATATATTTGACTTCGGAATAGGTGGTTGACGTTTGAGTGCAAATTTCATTCATCCAGGTTAGTTCGATATCTCTGGGTAATTTGGTTGTCACTGCAGCGTGCGGTCAAAACCAGCAAGCGCGCGGGTTGAATTTGAATTGTGTGACGGAGCGTGCTGCTGTGTTGTTGGCGCCGTTTTAGTTTCCGTTTGTGTAAGTCGTGTGCATGGCTTACTGGGCCTTTGGCTCATGCTTGTCTGTATTGTTTCCTTTTACAGGATTGTTGTTGGAACCCCTCCTTCGGAAGAACGCTGTCCCCCGGTGTCTCCACGTTGCCCCAAAGTTGGTCCGTAAGTGCAACGGACAATCAGAATAGAAACGGATCAGCTTGCATGTTACGTCACGTGCCTCTTGTTTGATTGTTTCCCACGTTGTTTCTGTTGTTTTACGGATAATTTAAAATAATAACATGTTCTGTCACTTTGAATGTAGGTGTGACATAGATAACTTTCATTATTCAGTGAAGACATATTAAAGACTGAACTGAAGACTGTGAGTTCCACTTAGGATGGCCCGGCAATGTTAGAAACTGAGTTATTTTTCATAAGCTAACCTGCACACTCCCTGATGCCACCTTGCTAATAAACTCTCAATACACCATGAATTCCGGGCGGAGGTTGTGTTGTCGAACTACTATATATCGTCGAATACGCCGGGAACGCCTACAACTTGGCATCTGCACTGTCGGTGCTTCCTTCATTATTATTCCTGCCACCTTAAAGAGTAAAGATATTTCACTAGAAAAACCTGGTAGACCTTTTTGTTATGTTTACTTCCAAGTGAATATGATGAAGATGACGAAGTAGTGGAGGTATGTCAGTTCTCATCTGCTGAAGCGATGCTGGACGTGCAAGGTTCATGCGAGTTCCGTGAACAACATATAATTCAAGTGTTATAGTGAATACTGCGGTGAAAGCCTCATCTATTCCTGACGCAGTGAGATTGTTCTCTATTCAAGCGAAGTCCTTCACGGCCGTTGATCTGAAGCTGCTTCATCACGTTATTGAAGCCGCTCGTTCCCGACTTGCCTTTGAAACCCAGAACCGTGCGCGACACTCCAAGAACGGGCTCAAAGGAGACGCTTCTCAAGGGCTCGCACGCGCACATTGGACTCCACAACTGCCTACAAACTGTAAGTGAAAAGCACAGGCTTAAAGACGGTGACCGCTTTACTTTGCAAGTTAACATCGATGAGCTGCTTCGTTTTGGTTAACCCAGCCACTGAGATATGGTCCACACTTGGTCATATTAGTCGGCCGTTCGTTGATTGTTTGTTTTGAATTGGCTCTTGTTGTAGCGGTGGTCGGCCGGAGCCTTTAGACGTGTATATTAATGAAGTTGTCACAGGTACCAGACATTCTGACGAACCAAGTCCACTTAGAGGCGCTCGGAATAACAGCTATTGTAACGCTTCATTCCATTACCTGTGGTACGCTCAATCGTCGTTTCATACGTAAAGTTGAAGGTCACAGCGGCTAACAAGGTTGCGACAAATGCACGCAAATGGTGTGTACTATGGAAGCAGAAGAATGGCCTTCTCGGTATCTATGAAAGTACTAGGGACGCATTCCAGTTTTCGGGGACAACACGACAATAAACATCACACCGGTTGAAGTCCTTCAACAGAACTTCCCATTGACATGGTATCACAATTCCCCTTGACCCCATGCACCTAGTATTCCTCGGTGTTGTCAAGCGCTTGATTAGGATTTGGCGTTCATCCGATATCGTTCGTGGTGTTCGCCTTTCATCAAGTATGCAGAAGGCCATCGACGTCAACTTGTCCGTCGTATCCAAGCATCTCACGATGAACTTTCGCCGAAAACGTTTCCCCTTTATTTCATCTGAAAAGTGGAAGGCCACCGAGTGCAAGTAATTTCTTCTGTACTTGGGACCAGTTGTTCTGAAGAAGCGTTCACAAAACGACCGTTATGGAAGCTTCCTGAACTTATCTATGTACCTTCGTTCCAACCTTTCATATGCCATATATTCACATTGCCCGTCACCTCATATTGAAGTTCGTTAATCAGTTTGCCTATTTTATGGTGACGACGAAGTTGTATATAATGTGCACTGCTTATCTCATTTGTGTGACGATGTTGGACAACTCGGTCCATTGCACATGTTTTGGTCGTTTCCATTTGAGAGCTTCATGTCTCAAGTGAAGCGGCTTGTAAAATGGCCGAAGTCACCGGAAGTACAGGTGCACAACCGTGTATACGAACGCTCGATCTCTGCGAAGATGGGAGATATAGCTATGCCACGAGACGATATCTTCCTGCCGGTTGAGTGCGCTACCCACGAGCAATCTTTCACGTCCGGGACCAATTTACTGTTATCAGGCAGCAAGCCGGAAAACTGTTATTATTCATAAACGACCCCATGCAATTGATATCGGCCAGTCAAACGGCGTTTACTATCGGTCCTTTCTGTCTATTTTCGAGTTTTATAGTCAGGGAGTTTCTTTCTGGGTCTTTTATGTTTTCCGCGCAAAGTCACTGTCAACAGCCACAAGTGTTAGGCACATTGTCGAAATAATTTTCAAATGAGTATGTCTACATCAGGATGATGAGTTTATCATTATTCCTGCACTGCAACTAACAAAGTGATGTCCATTGTGCTCAATTTTTGAGATCACAAGAAAAACTGTTGGTCCAGGTTGCAACTGTTGAAGGAAACAGAGTATCCTTTCTAGATATATTACCTCGCTGAATTTATCAACAGTCGCGAGGTGTCTGTTGTCAGCCACAAATGAATGCAGGGCACAAATTTGTGTGCATGGCATTCGCTAGAACTGTCGCAATTCATAGGGCACGTGGGAAGAACAACATTCCGTGTGCTGAAATTTGAAACGTCTTAGCCGTAAAAATTTAAAGAAACGGATACGCTTTAAACAACCGTTTATTGTATCCACAGATTCGTGCGAGAAAGCAAAACGTTATGAACAGCGGACCGAGTTGGAGTCCGAATTTGCTCCCACCGATTCCCCAGAAGTGGATGTTCCGATTCGTTAACAAAGGATTAGGTCATTTTCTGATCATCATATCTCATCAATCATCATCATACAGGAGGCCATGCAAAATACCATCGTCCGAAGATGAGAAAACAAACCCGAAACCCCCTCCTAGGAGGGCAGTTCGCCTATCCCCCTTAAAGGAACTGAACGTGGTGAACAGTTCAGCAATGAGTTACGTACGTCTTGTGTTATGTACAGCATGATGCTCTCGTGATGCTAGTTCCTAGGTTCGTACGCCCAAGGTTTCCCAGCCTTACGTTAACGCGGAACGGAAGTCGTAATGAGAAGACGGTGAATCTGCAAACAAACTTTATTTATTGATTTACTCACCGTTCACAAGCAGACTTCAACGCAACAGTTAAAGGCACTAGTGAGAGAACCTTAAGCACAACCGCACGGCAACCGCCAGAGAGAACGAATGTCGACGGAAACTTCAGTCGACCTTCAGAATTCAAACAAGCGTCAGAATGGTTGGGCGGCGTTCCCAACGGTGACAGCTAAAACATTGTTATCCTAGTGAATGTAGCCTATAGTAATAGAGGTGGCGCGGATTCGATTACGCAGCCTACGATTAAAACTGCGATACCTACGCCAACACACTAACTTTGATGTTAGTGGTTTGTAGTAAATTTACATTCACAAGATAATGTGAACAGGCACGGTGGTACTGGTAAGGCAACTCTCACGTCGCAGGGAGTTTAGGATTTTGGGGACGTCGAAGGTGATCTCACTACATCAGCCCCCTAGAAGGGCGACTAATATAGGAGGCCTTCTACCTATAAATTTTAATCCTAGGCAACAGCTGCTGTCTTGCTGGCCAGCCGCGCGCGAGCCACCCAACCTGAAAACGCCTCCTGAGGGCGTGATTTCCTCGTTGCGCAGGCACAGTGTTACGGCGTTCAAGGTTGTTCTCCTTGGAACCCAGCAACTGCTGCTATGCATCGCATCAGAACCAGAAATGGGGAAAAGTGGTGTACCTTATGGAATGATAGTGTTACTCTTCTCGTGTTTTTTAGTCGTTCTTTCTTCTTATGCCCTCTTGGTTCCTCATATTTTTGTGGTTTTTGTTTTCCAGGTTTCTCTGTGTTTCACTCGCCTGCTGCGTAGAGGATGCTGGATTTGTGCGTTTTTTCAACCTACACGTGAATGATTGCCGCTAGCTGGCACTCATTGGACTTCCTTTTACCACTTTTCCATTTTAAGTAAGCAGATACTTTGTTTTTATCGCGGTACTTATCGTTTTGTCGTTAATTTCTACGTGTTTAGCGGTCACGTGGAAATTTTTTACCGTGTTATGTCCATATTACGGTCAGTTTGGCGAGTTGTTTGGGGCACCCGTTGTCAATCTTCATGCTGTTCCGCTTGAGCTCATCTGAAGGCATTCGAAATAAAAGCTTTATGACAAGAATGGTCCTGTTAACTTAGCTTGCCAGCTCTTGCTAAGTAGGATCACCTGAAAAGAAACATCGATTGCAAGAAATATCGGTGAAACCTATGGATTAATACCAGCAGTCCGTAAGCGTTGGATTACGTAGAATTCGAATTGCTTTAGTAGTTGGGGCAAATAACCTGAATGTAAGAAAGGTGCCGTCAGCGTGATTGGCCGACTCGGATGCCACTCTGGCCAACTGGGTAACCAACTCTGGCCTACTCCGAAACGAATCTGGCCAGAGTCGACGTGTTTTATGAACGGCGTGCCCTGTCAGCCCACATACACACCAAGGTCGTGAAAAGGGAGTCCGTGAGCATGAAATGAGCCATTTTAATGTGAATGACATGAATATGTAAGCAGGTAAATAGGCAAGCGTTAAGTTTCGAACACGCTTCTGTCTATACGCAACTGGATTGGATCGAAATAACCCCCAGTAGTGACACTGTCAAGCTCATCAGAAGTCGATCCACACAGTTTTACTTTCGCCCTCATGCTCAAATTCAGCATTACGAACAAATTGACGGACGTTTTCCGACATCCAAACTTACCAGGCTCCCGTTTCCTTGAAATCGTGTGGAATTACATTGTGCCTGTCAGATAAAGTGAACCAGCTGGAACAGGGCGCGTTCCAGTGTTGGTCCGTCATTCTCTACTATTCTACCCGGCGATCCATCTCCGCCTGCAGCCTTTCCAATACGCAGTTGTCTGATCGTTCTCTGAACCTCTGGCAAATTCGGAGCGAGAGCAAGTGAAGGATTTGATGGCCTGTTGCGGCAGGCTGTTCACGGTCACCCAATCAATGGTAGCAGGACGGTTCAGTAGGCTACCAAAGTGTTTGCGCCAGACCTTCATGATGTCCTCTGGCTGGGTGCACGAACAGCCGGTGTCCATGTCTACCAGTGCTTTGGTACACTGGAAAGATGGACCGAAAATCCCCTGAATGAATCATAGAACTTCTTGTGTTGTCAGCGACTGGCGTGGCCATGCATCTGTTCATCTTGGTTTTTCCACCAGTCTTTCCTGACTCTAGAAACATGTTCGGGCAGTTGACGACGAGTACTCCGGAACGTCGTTCCTTTCGTTTTGTTTTCCAAGCTCGCTGTGGAAGCGGCAAACGTTGAAATTTTCTTCCGTGCAAGTTTGGCGATATCCGCGTTGTTGTCGTCAAACCAGTTTAGACGTTTCTGGCGCAACATAGTGATTGTCCCGGTGTGTGCTGTCGTGACCTCTTCCTTCGGCTGTTGCCACATACCATCGGGGTAGTGGATACAGGAGAATCTTGCAGACTGCCGGCAGCCGCACGTCAAAAATCGGCCGTTGCATC
Organism: Paragonimus kellicotti; assembly: GCA_014220965.1. NCBI lineage: Eukaryota > Metazoa > Platyhelminthes > Trematoda > Plagiorchiida > Troglotrematidae > Paragonimus > Paragonimus kellicotti. Next base: position 126,143 of record LOND01000138.1, on the reverse strand, counting down.
GTAGTTCTCCAGTCGTTTGGAATCCGGTTCCCGCCGTTTTTCGGATGACTGCAATGAACGGGCTTTAGCCATGGATACAAATTCGGTCCTGACCAGCCTATAATCTGTGTTGCATTCAGTTTTACACATCGTTCGCGTTATACGCACTTCCGCATGATTACGTTATCGAGGAGATTGTCGTGACCGCTTGGTGGGTGAGTTCGCAACCTGATGTCGCTCGCATCCAGCTGGAACCAGGCATTTGTTATAGCCAGCTCGGGAGTAGCATACGTATGACTGAATCAATGCAGTGGGTTGCGAGGACTCTCGGCCAGGCTACCGGGTCGCAACTAACTGGAACGTTTGAGTCGCATAAAACAAGGCAGTCGGTCACTCACTGGTGCCGACCGGATTGTGGCGGACAGCTGATCATAGAACTGGTCCTTTGTATCATCAGTGTGACACATAGTTGGACCATAAACACCAACAACTTTGACAGATTCATTTCGATCTAGTTGTAGGTGCATGGAAAGGATTCGACGGCTGATGCCGTGTGGTATGCCTACCATCAAAGCATTGATGCGATCAGCTAGAGAAAAATCAACAAGTTTCCGAGCACCCAATGCTCAGTAACCCTACAGTAACAGATGTACCCAGCATCCACTTCTCGGAGCGTACATTGATCTGCATGCCTTGTTTCACTCAAGGCTGCAAAGTCGATGCAATAACGGCACAGTTCGATGGCGATCAATGTAGTTCGACATTCCCGCCCTCCTGTTGCGTTGCACTGATCCGGCAGGATAGGTACATCCCATGTCCAAACGGATAGCAGGTAGTGGAAGGAATGAATGAATTGCAATAAACCTTAGTATAGAATAACGGGTGGAGTCAAGGGCTGGACTTGCCAAGGATGAACATTGGGGAGTATTCAGAGTGTTCCAAGTGAAGTTCATAATGCGAGGCGCTGCAGCTGAAAAATAATCCAACAGTGGAATGTTTTGGCTGGCTGCTAATCACCGGCGTTGAAGGAAGAACTGACGCGTGCGGACAGTCAAGTTTATTTAAACTTGTGTCTGCTTATGACCAAGTCAGACAAAAATATACAGTGCTGTATGATGCAGCAGTAACACGGAATTATCAGAATGAAGTATAGATCATGGAAAATGCCGCGTTTAACTTTCGTTCACGGGCCCGTATTTGGATGGTCTTCGTGTTACTAAAACTCGTGTGAGCATTGTATACTCCGTGATTCATGGTGAGGGGATCATTAAGAGAGGGTTCCTTTGGGAAAGAGAAGGGTTTGACAGTAGCATGTTTTCTCCTATCCGCCCTGCTTCAAACCGTAGACGTGGCGACCCGTTTTACTTTGCGCGACGGCCGCTGCAGTAAGGTATTTGGTTTGTGTTGTGTAAGTATGGAGTATATGAGTTTGGACATTGTCAGGACGCCCGGATCTAGACAGTATAGTAATTAAGGCCCTCAAACAAAGCCCTTGGCTCAAAACCTGTACTTCAGAGCAGCGGGTGACACGCACACATACATGCGCCGTTTGGTAGGGTCGCGTCATGTCACACCACACATTAAGTCTCCGAAATATTTAAGGACGTGTTCCTTCGTCTTAAGGCGCAGAGATTAATCGGTTCAGCCAACGAGAACCATTGCAGATGAAGGTAACTCGATAAATACGGTGTGAAGTAGACAACCCTGGTATCCGCGTCGTAATGTGAGGAGAGGTGAATGACTTGGCGTGACTGAATAAGCGCAGTTTAGCTACACTGTACATCCGTAAGATTACCTGCGTCAGTCATCGCTTGAAAACGACATAATATTATATTCTTTATATGGTAACTGCATGTACATAGGTTTAGTGCGTACATGCACTAGACTAACGCTTTCCCAGGCATACGCTACGATACCAGACGCGAAACAAGACTACCAATAATTGCGGGAGAACGAAGCTAGGGGGTTGAGGATCCGACCGTCGAGCGCGCGAGCAAGCCGGAAGTGTATATGGCGCCATTGGCGCGCATAGGCCAACAAACATGCAAACAAACAAACGCGATCGCATGCAGCAAGCAGACAAAGATCCTAAGATCCTATGTACAATGTGAACTATGATTTTGGGAAGAATTTTACACATCGTACAGCAGGCAGACCGGGGTTATCTCCAGGTCACTACACAGGTTTCTTCGAAACATAAGTTTCTTGTCTGCTTACTACTTTTGACTTGTTGTGAAAGTCAACATAACCCAATTAGTGACCAACGGAGATCGAGGTATTACGAATAAAATTCAACTCTGTATCTAGTGTATCACTGAGTCATATAGTTCATCCTCTGTGAAACAGAGAAGAAATCAATGGGCGTTTGTATTGGACAGATGTGAAGCTGTTGAAATTAACGTATTGTCCACCCTAGGTGGGCTTACACTGTACCGCTCGACACACTGCACTACCTTTCCGCCGCTTAGTAATGGTATCCGGAAACGCGAGCCCTGTCTCTTTTTAAAACTCAGATGGCAACGTGAGATTTGGGTGCGAAGGTATCAGTGAGTTCAATAGTTTATCTAACCTCTCTTCATCTTGTGCAAATATTATCGTCATCAACATATGGTCGACAAATCGGAATATCACGCAATCTATCTACGAAGCGGGGATCAGCCAAGACGTACTTGCTAGCTCTGAAACCGTATAAACGCGCTGACGGTAAGTGATGTGTGAAACACAATCAGATCGTTGAAAAGTGGCATTCAACATTATCAAAACGTACACTAACAGCTGGTCTTTTATTCACACTAACCGCATTGTCCGGTGGGCAACTTGAGAGTGCATTGTCGTGCAAAAGACCGCCAGTGTCTGGTAGAGGTCGTAACAATGGGAACACCACTGTCATTCAACATCGAATCAGACATATCTATTATGGGATTATGGAGACTTTCACCAGCTTGCTGACAAATTTGTTGGGCATGGTTATATGGGGTGTGAGTACTAACGAGTGAACAGTTCGAAGGAAAACGCTGAAAGTTCATCCAGCGCCCAACTGATTCGAGCGTCGTTGGGTAGGCACATCAGGCAACGCACATTGTACACTATTTGTTTCGGTTCGTAAAGCTGACCGAAGTCCTGTGTAAATACGATAGGTAGTTGACGGACATAATCGAAATACGTAAGATGCAAATTGGGGTTAGATAATACATGAATACAAAATTTCCAAGCAATCATCGTATTTCACAAGGACCCAGTATACCTAGGAGAACAACCGGCCTAATGTACAGTAAAAACTGACGGAATTCAGTGGTTTTCCATCGTAAAACCTCCATCAATTGTTGGCAACGTCGAGTGAATAACACGGGGTGGCACGTTGTAGGTCAGAAATGCGGTCTGATATCAACGTGATGCTGCTCGCACCAAGACGGAGGTTGCGGTCGACTGGACTAAAAAGCCACAAATTCAACATCCGCTTCATTACTCCGAGGCATACCAGGTGCATATAGTCAATTGGAAATGTTGAGACCATGTCAACGGGAATATCACACAACGGGTAACCCCCTATATGATGAACCGTGTTGCTCTGACAAATAAAGTCTTCATGCGTCCCGAGTGGGAGATGAGAAGGTTAATCGACTTGCAGTGCCGAATTCGTCCTGCACGTATCTATTACAGCCGCGGTGGTCTGAGTGCCCTTTGATTTGCCCAACAAAGCATCGAGCAGATAACACTTCCAGGACTGAACTGTGCTATCCGATCCGGTGTGTGAAGCAGACCATCTCGCAATAAGTGTCGGAGTTCGACAGTTCAACCCACCAGGAACTCTGCTACACTGGGTAGATTCTATGGTCCACAGAAGTTGCGCACAAGGGATGGTTCCGATTTGAAAAAAATAGACTACCACTGGATGAAATGTCAAGCAACTTGACAATGATTAGTATTTGGATTTTTTCATTACAATTTTCCACCGTTTAATTTAAATGTTTCACCAGCTGTATTCTAATACGTCATGAACATAGTTACTAAAGGTGTAGATGGCACTGAAACTTATCAAGATCATGTCATTGTTCATGCTGCTGCTAAATCTAGCTATGATTATTGCCTCTTCTCTCTGTTTGAGCAATTCTGCAACTTCAACGTAGCCAGTAACTCGAAGAGAGATAATTTTTCCGTTTCTGTTTTCTCATGCCTCGGTTATGTTGTTGAGATTGATGGTTTTGAACCAGGTTTATGAAGCTTGGTTTCATTAGTGAATGCGCCAACGACTCATATGAGTTTCATTAATGTCCTTGGTGCACTTCCATGTTATTCCAAATTTTTCTCAAGATGCTACCAGTTCGATATGTTACCCATCACCGACTACTCTTTGTCCACTAACCATGGAGAAACGTTTCGCAAATTACTCCCTCATTTTCAACCCACCGCTGTTTTAAAATCGTTTCCTATCAATGATCATTCAATTGTGATTACTGATGTTTCTTCCATTTTAATAGCAGCGGTTCTAGAACAGTGTGGTATAACGCTTTATGCATTTCGCGTCGTCTGAACGTGGGTATTCTCAGACCCAATGTGAAGAATCTGGAGTGTAGTGGAGCTTCTGAAAGACTTCACAAATGTCTTTTTGGACTGTCATTCATTATTACAACGGATCATGGAGCCTTAAAATTTATGTATCATCTTAGCAGGTCGGCAACCAAGTAATTTGCTGACATGTTGCAACGTTGGAGCCTTGCCTTGAGTTTTTACAATGACACCATTACTTACCTCAGTAGAAAAGTGATTACCCATGCTGACTCCCATCCAGAATTCCATCATCGGAATCAGATTCCAACGACACTGACTATTTGTTAGTTCAACCATCGCCAGTGAAAGGGATGCATATGTTTATGATACTCGTAAATAGTTTGGTCTTACTATTTGTGCATTAAGGCGTCACTTGACACAAAATGAGCGCTGACGGTTTCTTGAACTTAACTATCGCCGTGATTTTGTCCATTGCTCCCGATGGATTAATGTTTTGGTGATTGTATTGTGATTCCACCGACCAAAAGGTCCGATGCCCTTTGTGGATTTACATTCTTGGGAGTTAATAAGATGAAGTCACTTGCACCTTTATTTTGTTGGTGGCCGGAATTAGTTACAGATATTAAACACTGCCAAAAATGGTTTCAAATGCGCACACAAGATTCATCGAAAAAATCACGACTTCCACGGCCCGTTATGTTTAAGACATTCCAGAGAGTTCATGATGATTATTGTGGTTCCTATTTGGGGAAATACTATGCTTACTCTAAGTGACCTGAAGTTTTTTAAACTTTATCATCGAGCACAGACTTTACGAAACATGTTTTGAGATAAGTATTCTATCGCGCAGGTGTACCAGCTGCTCTGGTCACCGATAATGGTATTCATCTCACTATCGATAGTTTGAAAGACAGGATTAAAGGACTTGGATGCTGGCATTCGTTTACTGCTTGCCAACACCCACCGTCCAATGGACATGTAGAAAACTGTATACGTACGCTGATCTCTGCTATTGCTTCTTTAATACCACTCACTTGTGGAACTCCCCCGAGGAATCGATAATTCTCCCACACAGTACGGAAACACATTGCATTCTTTGACGGGACAGAGAACAATTCTTTGCAAATCTCGTTCTTCACGTACAAGTGATGATTGTTCGAAAATAGCAAACGTTGCAACTTTTAAAGACAACCATTTGCGTCCTGCTACTGGCAGAGTTCTTTCAACTAACGGAAGTTACATGGTCACCACCCTTGGCTTCAAAGACATGCTGACCATGTTGAGTTCAATAATAGAGGTCAGCCTGTTAACAGAAGCTTTGTTGCTTCGAATACTAATGATGCACTTATGGATAATTCTGTTACACTGGAAGAAAACGACATTTCTGGAGTACATGCTATTCCCGAAGAACATGAAATTCTTGAAGCACCGACAGTCAGAAGATCAAGACTATTTGAATCAAGATCACCACAGAATCACAGATATCCGCACTCTCATTCAACGTGCGGCGGATGTGATAAATATGGCTCTTTTCCTTGTAAAATCGCTTTACTATACCAAATTATCGTACAGTTAATGCATACAACTCAACAATAGGCGTTGCGTTATCGTGCCTTATTGCGTTCTGCAATTTCTATACGTTCGGTCGTTATTCTATTCGGTTCGATTCTAATCATTACAGTTCTTTCCTGTCTATTTCAGGTCCCCGACAGACCACAGACTAGAAGATACAGTGTAGGACCGGAAGCGGCAGAGAATCTGCATACTGATCAGATAAGCATACTACACTAGACAACGATTCACTTGATTATGGTAACATGGTCTCTTAAGAGGATTTTCCTATTAAATGAAGTGAAGGTCAGTCTTCTCTGTTTGCTGTGCTACAGCGAAATCCGTGGAGTCCCCGAGTGTAAGAAACTGGACACTTTCTAATAATTACCGCAAGTCCAATGAAGTGAAACTGACTGAGCGCGAGTGATTTAAGTCTCCAACATGGTTACTAATCGCTGAATATTGTTACTTTCGATGTTTCCCCAAACGTTCCGGTTACAAACACACGAGGGTGTCAAAATTCGATACCCACCACATCGTTCTGCACATTTACATGATCCACCGCGAAATGGCGTCGTTCACCATCCAAGGGGGTGATATGCTCATGAGAATCACCCGAATTATTAGACTGTACTAACCCTCGAGTTTCAACACATGCGGCGATCACACACGAGTGCGCCCACTTACTGGTGACAATTCTAACCAAGTGAGGGACAGTTAAGATTGCAAGTAGTAAACGCAATCATCCCATATTTCCATGACCACGTTGCCACATCAACGTGACCCAGAATTGCAAAATTGCTTATGCTCACAAGCCTGGCAGACATTCATTTCAAGTAACTCAGTGCACCCCACCTCCAGTGAGGAAAGCCATTTCCCCTTGTATGGATACATCATGGCGAAACACTATATCTTCCCACGACGGTTTGTATAAGACCCATCCCAACGTCCACAAGGTCGTCATGAGCAAAACGGCTAGAAGCATTTTGATTCCATCTAGTCACAAGTTAGCACACTAATGTTTGATCTTCACATCTCTAGAATTATGTTTTTGGTAGCACGTACTTCGACGGTATATAGGTCTCAACATGCGCCTGCCTACGGGCCAACATTCGCATTTTTATGCACTTCCTTGTTGTGCTCCAGACACTTCGAGGGATTTTTCAAGAGTAACTCGCATAACATTCTACAACTAATCAGATTAATTTTTTTGTGGGTTACTCCATCAAGATAAGCCTTTTGATTAACAAAACAAGCACAATATTAAAACTATTTTCCTCAATGGTCTCGCAAGAACTGCGAAACGTCTGTTACTTTACTACTCCATTCGGACGGGCCAAGAGAAGAGATTCAGCACTTCACCTGCGAAGGCTTTGTCTTGAAAACTTTTGCTTCGAGAGAATTAAACCACTTAGCGTGATGAGTACGATGCTACCAGTGAGGTCAAAACATTTGGTAGTATTATATACTTACCATTAGCCAAACATTACGACCTTGCCAGTCAGGTAGGAACAGTTCTCTTCCTTGTAGACTTTATCGAAGAAACAATTAAAAGTTGAATATACTAGTTGAGATAGCACATTGCACACAAACATAATTACACTACACCACTAAACATAATTGCTACGTATGGAATTTGTTAGTTGCTGAATAAATAGTAAGGGTGTATACAGCTCAATACGTTGGAAGCCGAACCCAAAATCCAACATGGTTGTTTACTGAACTGAGGCCTCTGCCAAAGAAATATGTATTCAACCCTGAAGAAAACGATTATCACAAGTAGCTCAAAAATATCTATCTCAGCCTTCACTCTGGCATTAAACGTGTAATTAGTGTGATAACCACAGGATCAGAAGCAAAATAAGAATGAAAGATAAGGACCTTAACAACCGGATCATTTAGGACTTTGCAAACAAGATCGTATTAAATGCAGAGTATACTCTGGCAACCCAAACTAAAATGCCGATAGAAAATAGATCGCATGATGTTGACCTACTCAACATCTAATTTAATACTTATTGTTACCCCCTGAACAGACCGCTATCGAACGGTCACAATTCTAAGAACGGAACGCACGAAACTGGAAGGGTACATATAACGACTGGGCATCATATCAACATTGAGATGCAAAGTAATTAAATGAGTGGCAATAAATAACTTGTAAAAGTACATACTTGAAGCAAATCATCGTGGAATTCGAAATAATAACAAGGAAAGAAAGACGGAAGGAAGCAAAGTACGTGGAACAAAAAGTTAACAGTGGGTCTTCAATTCCCAATGCCATCTCCAAATAACGACCACGGTTTTTAAGAAGAATAAAACAATTCAGGTAGACAGAGTACGCGAACACTACGAAAGCAAGCAGGACAGCATGTGGACAGATCTCTGCACAGTAGGAGTAGTGCAGATAAGCATGCTAACATGCATGTAGGCAACACAGATCGAATAACACATTGAGCACACGCAAATGTAAATGCCACAGTAGTTCTTTTTGATAGACCACTAACAATGCGGTCAGCAACATCAGTTAGCTACGTCTAAATAAAATAAAACATTCGTTACAACAATAGGCGGAATGAGTCAATCATAACAATTGCGTGCGTTTGTGCACAGGCAAAACACTAACAATATATTGCCAGAATTGAAATTAACAGAAAACACGATGGAATGGATTGAACTGCATGTAAAACAAGTCCGGGGAAGTTTGTCTGGGACAATCATCGCCACTTGATTGGATATTAAACAGAAAGATTGCAAAAGGTAATCACGGTGGGTAGGTAATCCAGAGAACGACTGCAAGTTTCTCTAAACATGAGGACAGGTAGTTGCATGCCTGGGCGAATTGGATATGGATAGTTGTATAAATCCAAAATTCAACGGGAAAGATATCAAAGGAGTTGTTCAACAAGACGACACACCTGCTTCGCCACTACGTCCCACGTGCTTCTTACGGTTAGTCGGTACATCTGAGGTAAATAACGGGACAGGATATTCCGACAATAACTGGACAGATCAAATAATTCTATGGCGTGTGAATGAGACAGCATGTTGAAAAGAATACATAAAAAGCGAAGTAAAGAGAATACTAACTAAAAAAATGTCCACAACGGTACTAATAATTTATAGGACAAAATACGAGTCTCTAATTTAGTAAACGGGGAAGAAAATAAACTGTGGGCAGGTGAGGATCTAAAGTGCTACAAAGTGAACAACACCCACAGCTAAGCCTAGCTTTCATAATTCTAATACGGACCGTCCATTTCGAAAGGAGGCACTATACTCAGGATAGATCCATGAATCACAGAGCTTACTAGTGATGAGTATCCCCGTCTAGACTGAAATTTCGGCAATTGCTCTTGTGCGGTGAACAGGCCCGATAACTATACTACTGTCTTTACAGTATTTGATAAGATCATGACGTTCTACTGTTCAGACACCAGCGATTACAGGGAGGAGAATAGCTAACTTAACAGCTCTACTATGTAATCCGGCGATCACGACAATTTGGGCGGGGGAGGTGGGGGACACCAACTTCATTGAGCGTGCCCGGCATCCGGTTGATTATCGAAGAGTAGCATGGGATGTGAATTTCAAAAAAATTAAAAATACTTATCGGTACAGAACAGAAGTGAATAAGTTCCTGTCAAACAGCGGATGTAAACCGTTATCTATTCAATCAGAAAGCAAGTACCTAAAATGAAGCTTAAACGAATCACGCGAAAAACACCCTACAGCTCATTGCAGTAAGGTTTGAGACTAGATCGTCGAAAGTTCCAATACCTGTAATATTGAAACACGTTGAAACAGTGAGCCTCAGACTTCAACACAGCCGTTAATTAAACAAATGAAGAAACAAACAAACAAACCTGAGCTTGTGTGTTCGGCTCCAGGCGGGCCAAAATACCAACATCTTGATTGTTCAAAGTCAAAATTGCAGCTCCTACATAATTTTGTGGATTCGGATCCACACCGTCCAGAACGCTGATACCAAACCCAAGAAGCTGTTGAGACACACACGGGACGGAAACAATACTAAATGAGCAGAACAGAGCAAAAATCAAGCACCTACCACCCGTGAGGTGAGCAAAATAAGAGCTGGTTTCAGATATGCGCTGTACGGTTAGACAGCTGATGAATGCATAAGGTGAAGAGTTATTACAATTTAGGCCTGAACAGAGGCATTCAGAGCTCACAAACCTTCTCCTGAGTCAAAACAATACTGGTTAAACAAACATCGACAGACTAGGTTCATAATGTTAACAACCATATGGAAAACAAGCGGTACAGCAGAAAGTAGACGATCTGTAATACTTCGTGCAATAAGTAAAACGAAAACGTTATTCTGGTCCTCTACCGCATATCTGTTGCTGAGTTTCATCAGCAACATAAGCCCGTGGGCCGTGACTATCTAGACGAAGCATCCAACATTTAAACTGAGAAGCAAAATGGTTTAACGAAAATTTTAAGAAACTTGAAACTAAGATGCCTCATACTGAACACAACCCACCACAAACAAACCCGGGCCCGTTGACAATGCCTATGTCAAATATATGATCAAATAACCAAAACATATGATTCAGATAGTCACGTAGACAGTAGTGTGTAGTTAATTCAGAAAGTATGTTACATTAACGGAACGAGATCCGACAAATCTGTTACCCAGCATCAGTTTGCTGACCACAAATATCGTCCGAAACGTTTGACGGAGCAAGCATAGCCAATAAAAATACGAACAAGTGAAGCTGTGAGATACACCTAAAAGTACTGCAAATCAGACTAACCTTGGAACTGATAGTTACGTGCAAAGTAATGGACGAAAAACGATTCATCGAAAGTAAAAGGTTGTAGAGAGCTAACAACCTTCTGAATTGCCATACAAAGTTAACGGTGATCTATCAACCGTTTCCAGTCAGTGGTGCGCATGAATGCGACGTCCCAAATACGTCGGGTGAAATCCCCGAGACGCCGAAGAAAATGGAGATTTGGTAACGTACGATATCTTCTCACTATCTTCCAAAACACGACGTCGTCAACAGCATGGGGACTACTGGGACGACAATGTTCGGGTACATTCAGCGACCACCAGTCTCAAGATCTACAATCAGCTCGATTTTGCAACAATTTGTATTGTAAAAGTGAAAACAGCACCCCAAACATACCACTCTACATTTTAAATGATTCAAAGTAGTCAACACGTAAAACGATGTCGACCACACACTCTGCGTTTACTAGCTTAGCAACCGGCAGAAAGATGAGTCCGAAATGAATTCCCCCGAATGCCCTTCAGGAATGAAGAAACTGAACAGTACTAGCGAACGCTCGGAACAGCAGCCAGTAGAATGCCCCTCAGAATGAGCATACGTATTCCCAAAGAAACAGTACTAGTGGACATGGTGGTGTTCGATTACATAGCAGCTTTCGGATTCTAAAACATTACTGGTGTTAACCCAATGCACGTGGTTGGAAGATTGTGCACAGTGACAGAACGACGGTCCAATGATTCACATCCAACATGATGTCCAAATATGGAACTCAACTATTCCTAACCGCAAGGCACGGAGCTTAGGAGTTAAACAGCGCAAGCATAGTAACGTTAGTGGACTCGGAGTCACGGTAAGCAGGGAATAATAAAGGCGATTGACGTATGATTTCGGAACAACTTTTAAGCAACCGATGGTTGCTTAACCAGAGGTTTTCAGTTATGGTTCAAAAATTTCTCCAGACCAGAAAAACCAGTTGAAAGCCGAGAAAGAGCGAGTAACCAACCAGTTTCATTTCGCATAACTGCAAAATTAAGACAGAAAACTCCCGGAAAACTATAGTAACAAAAATGGAACATGCACACAGGAATAAAAGTTACCTTGTTTCGCACTGTAGGCTGATCCATAGGAAACTGAGCGTGGAATATGGACTGACATTCTTGACCAGGTCTAGAGTAAAACAAGCATACAACGTATAGTTTTCGATCGATAATCAAAAAAATTCCACTGTCCCAGATACATGAGTAATCAACGATTAACATGCTAAGGTCAGAAATAACTGATGCGAATACAGATATATGGCAAAATATGTTTTCAATAATCCATCTCCAGGTTGACAAAATTACACAGCAAAAATGACTGAAGCAATACGGACAACACCCGATTTCTAAATTACTTGCGAAACTAAAAGGAGAATTATCAGAACACAATAACAGGGGTGGAATGTGAGAATAACGATAAACACATAACAGAATGTGCACGAAGTGAACCTACATCTGAGAACGTTTACAGACCAAGGTGAAGAACACATGATTACCAGTAAGTAAAGGAGTAAATAAGCTTGCCCACTAATTACGCCACACTGAAGTGCGAAGTCAACATCAAAATACGCTGCTGTATTCCGCATACAGAATAAAACAGTTAAAGAAGAGGCCCCAACTAAAAAGCACCCTGATCACACGGGGATTGACAGTGGTCGCCAAGATATCATCTTGCACGATTGAAAAACTCATATTACAATACAATACACCTGCTGCGCGCAGCAGTAATAAAGAGGAGGCGTCAGTGTCGTGTTCAATGTGTCCCTAGCCACATTAGCCCCTTACTATCAAACGAGTCCGATTTCTGAGTCAATGGGTGCTCCAAGAAAATCTTATATTCCGTTACCTTTCGGGTAAAGCTTTTGAGCCGGAGGCTCCGAATGAGATCCTCTAAGAAAACATTGTTTTTGTTCCCCATGTCAAACTGTTGGGTCAAAAATAACAACTTCGGACTCTCAAGCCAACAGGAAACATGCCCGTGGACGCGAAGTCAATATGTATTTTTTCCATTCAGTATCAACCAATGAACTCCGGTGTTTAATAAATCACCCATTCCCCTTCCAGAAACTTAGACCACAGTGGCCTAGTACATTTTCTGTAATTCCCGTTTGGCCAGCTTTGTTGTACGATGAGGGTTTCGTTTGGTCTCAGTTAAACTCAAAACACTGTCTTGTTATTTCAAAACCGTCTAAAAACACTATGATGTACTCCTATGCCGAAATACTTGCCTTATATTTTCAATATTTCACCACTGGGGCTTCTATTTTTTCGTTTCGAGAGATCGAGTTTTCAATTTTATGCTAGTTCATCATCTGGCTAACCAGCAATCGCTGACTGGACTGCACGGGCTCCGACCTTACATCTTCAGGTTTACAATAGATACGTGTCGAAACACCAGTTATATGCCGCAAGCCATTTATGGTGGCGGTTGTGCAGAGACGTCCCTTGATTTCGGTCACAGTGAGACGCTATTTCGGAAACCGATGTCGCCAACCATATGCGCGTCTTTCTACCAAACGCATTAAGGAACTGTTGCTACACTGTGCCATTCAGATTAAAAAACCAACATTACAGACAAATCAATGTTATAACCATGGGTTTTCTTTTCGGTTCATTTCTAGTTAAACTTTTTCAAGGCTAAGCTCGAAAATGCTACAAGAAAACAAACGAATGAATCACTGAAGGTTCACACTAGATAAATGGATTGCACATTTATGTAGTTAACTGTGTCCATGAGGATCGTCTTCACCTGCGGGACGGAAAACGACACCTATCTCACATTTCCAGACGTTCCGGCAATAGTAAACAAGGACGGTATATTACGAAGCAAGGTATATTCCAAAGGAAACGTGGGTTGGTCAGTGTACTCACTGTTACAGTTCAATGCTTCTACGGAATTTCATTCGCAAGGTAAGACATTGAACAGATGGAATCAACGCGCGAGATTGCTTCGCACTTGGGATAAATCCCTT
>LOND01000138.1:100565-110577 GCA_014220965.1 Paragonimus kellicotti | reverse complement strand
AACAACTTCGGACTCTCAAGCCAACAGGAAACATGCCCGTGGACGCGGGACGTTGTCCGTCGGGGCACCGAATGTAAACGCTGCAAGATCAATGCACCGAGAAGACGGCTGGAAGGTGGAGCCACACGGACGGCGATGGAACTGGGCAGTTATCGTATTGATGTCTCAGTGTAAAGTGAGACAAGACTTGCAGACGAGGTTCAGGAAAAAGGAGACTGGGTAACCCTCCACTGGATCGGTTATCGAGCGGAGGATGTTCAGTCTGTTTTGTAATCACCGGCTGCATCAATTCTTGATGATAGGCGAGCTGAACAGCATCAAGTCTCGAATCATGTTCATCAGTCTACGAGTTTTTTTTTAGTATCTATGGTGAAACCATGTGACACACTGACGATACAAAGAACCAGTTCCATCATCAACCCTCCCGTCACAATCCGCTCGAAAATGAGTGATTAACTGCAATGCGCGAGTTAGGCGCGACTCGGCAGCTCGAGCGTGAGTTCTCAGAACCCACGGGATCGGTACAGTCAAACAAAAACGGTGGCCATCTACTACACCTATTCATTCACACATAAGAATTGACCCCTACAAACACCCGATTCCAGATGTATGCGAGTAACACAACGAAACGAGGGGGCACGGCAAATTTCACACTTACAGGAATCTCTTTCCCTTTCCCCACCCCTTTGGTGTGGATTGAACAGATGGAATCAACGCGCGAGATTGCTTCGCACTTGGGATAAATCCCTTAGATACCTTGAGATGCAGGGGGTATCCTGAAAGATTTCTACGGTGTCAGTTAATGAACATGATATTGAAGTAGCCAATCAGGCGGAAGATGGGAGAAAGTTATTTGTGTACCTACACTTTTAAAGAGACATTATGAGTGGCCGTCTCACGTGAAACTTAGGCAGAACAGTGGAGAAAAAATCGCCGCGACTCCACTCAGCATTACCCTTCAAAGTCGACGCACGACAGGCATTCACGGCTTTGTTTTACCGCCTACATGTCGACATCAGTTCGGTGCTTTTAGGGAGCTGATCAGCTCGGTCAAACAAGAGCTTCACCACAGCTTTTGGCCTAGTCAGCACTTAGTCAAAGGCGTCAATAGCATATGTAATCGTCGACACTGATCACCTGATGGCGATCTGGCACAAACTCGAAAAATGCTCAAGCAATGTGTGCCTACATGTACCGTGCATAGATGACGCCATCACCAATCACACACTGCAAACAGAACTGTTCACACAATGAATTCATGCGGACGCTCCACCTTCCCCGGCCGGAATGCAATCGGTTGAACTACAGTCCAACAGAAAAACATAGTGCTTCAATGTACCTTAACGTCCTATCTCATCCAGCTTATCACCAGCCCTAGCTGAATTCCGATGCTCCAAGTTTCCGTCACAAAGTGACGATATGATCGATACTCCCGCGACCAAGTCGGGAACTTGTCACTCATGGTTGTGTCTATGATCGAGAAGATGCGTTATCGCGAGATTGATGAGTATTCTGCATGCGACAAGGACTTTCGTTGTCACATGATATTCTGGAATCTTTCCTGAAAATGGATATGACTGTTAAATAGCATCGACTGCGAGACTGCGTCAGCCTCTAATATGGGAAGAAGTATGGTTAGTATAGAAAATGGCTACAAACTACCACCCTTGAAAACAGTTGGAGAAGGAACGTCTGGGCCTGGATATTCCTCATGTTTAAATAAATTTAGGTCTAAAGGCCGTTTGGGTCTCTGACAGAAGAACGCTGTGACTGTTAACAAAACATCCAGCCCTCCCCCCAAGTGTCCACGGCTGAGGAGCTTGGTTCGGGACATTTGAATTGTCCTTCAGAAGTTAGGTCGCAGCGATAAGCTGTACATATGTGACATCTTTTCCACACGTAGTTTCGCTACGGGAAGAATAACCTTCCGTAAAAACCCGAGACGGTCACCATTATTGTGAGTATGGGAAACGCAAACAATAGAGTTTTTAATGAAGAACAGTCACAGAATAGTTAATCCAAATATGAGTTCAAGCAAAAAGAAAACCAAATAAACTTTGCAGAACTGTAAACAATAAAAATCTGACAATGTTTCTCACAGGTGACTCACTGTGAAAGTAATTTCCAGCGGCTGAAATACAAACTCTGATCCATTTCGGCAGGTTGGAGGAATTTACCTAACGTGATTGGCAGAAGTAAGACATATCGGTGTTTCGAGTCCCCACATCTGAGCGGAAAATGAAACGCATGAAGTGGAAAGGCGTCAACTTATTTTAAAAATGGGAGTGGAACGAAGAAACTTGGTCGTCGGATGAGTGGAGTGTAAACGAACTTACGTAAACGATACAGTCAACAAAGTACTTTCCGTGAAGGGCCGGTGACACTCCACGTGAACAAGCTGTTGCACCTGGGCACCCAATTCGATTATGTCTGGTCCGGGTTGCAACACCACAGAAACTGGTCTGTCCTGTCCATTCGTCTCTAGTGGATCACTTATCAGAGTGTTAACATCCGTTGAAGTGAGTTGTGCATTGAAATTGGCCAATGCGCTGGCAGACTTGTTCCCATAAAACAAGGTTAGGCGACTTAAATGGCGATTTGATTGAGATCGGAGTCCAATCTGAATGACTTCATTTTCGAAAAGTACGCCAGTAGGTCGGCTCAACAGACTAGAATTGAAATAAGTAAGACAAACGACATAAGCAAAGAAATTCATAGGATCAAGAAAACGTACAACTTAACTGCATCTGAAGGTAAGGAACCAATGAACCGGGGGTTGTAACAAACTCGACAGAACGAACCGCACGTGAAGGAAACGCTAGATGAGATCACGAAGACGACTTGGAATACCCAATTTCGATAGTGGGGTTTAGACCAGCCTCCCTTGAGTACGTGATTCGTGGTGTGGGATTGGGTAGCATTCGGTTCGGGTGTGGCTCAAATACATAACAAACCAATTTGAGTAAGACAATCAACATTCATACAAAGAACCGACCGATTCGTTTGAATTGATTAGAAAACAACTGGACCCCGGATATTTCTGAAAATGAAATGCATCCAAAAAGATGGTCAAGTTACGAGCTACCAAGAGTGATCACCTCATCCGCACAGAAGCATCAATACCATTCCTACTGAAAGTTTCCGCTACCAGTTACAAACCCAAAAGAATGGACTTCATCCATCTATTCACCGCTGAAGAATTGGCGAATTGAGAAAAGTATTCTGACCGCCTCATTAGACAGGCTGTCCAAAGACCAATGATAAACACAAAATTGGTTTCCGGCGTATTGCAAGACCAGGGGCCTAAACCAGAGGTTGCAGCCCGGGTTTTTCAAATCAAACACAAGCCGCAGCGTAAAAACAAATAAGGGTGCTGGAAGATATTACTGGCTTGACATGTCTTCTCCCGTTTACTTCAAATTCTCCTGTGAAACTTGAGTTCCTGCAATCAACAGCAATGAGAAACAATGGAGAGCATGATGTCAAGGGTATTCTGACAGATAGGTTGGAAAGTCGCTCTATGGAGCACCATCTTGAATCGGAGACTCAATTATTACTGTCTATGAATTGTCGTCATTGGATAAGGTACAGTGTTCAGGGATTAATTGTCAAAGTATTCCGTTATGATGTAGAGGAATTTCATGATCAAACTGGGGTGAGGCCTTCACTGGCTTCCAAAAACAGCAAACTACAGGACAGCCAAACCCCTGGATCACAACGGGGGTATAACTATTACGAGAATAAAAAAACGCTCAATATTTATAAAGGTATTCTGTATTGAGTTTTAACTGCAGATATGATAGGAACGGAGTTTTACGAAGTTAGCGTATCTTGTGATGAAACGCCAACTGATCCACTCCGACTTGGATGATGAGTACAATTGGACTCTCGGATTTTACACCCGAAAATGTCTGCTACCATGTGAAGTACAATCAGTCATACGTGGACTGGATGTTGTTAAACTGAGATAACATGGAAAGAACAACTGGAGATAATCATTGATAATACTAAAGTCCGATTGCAAATACTAAGAATAATTAGTCAAGTAAATGTATGGGATAGAAAAGAAAGTTGGTTGTGGAATAGCGAAGCGCTGTTTTTATCCATAGTTGAGCAAGAAACTGTTCGCTAACACGCGCGAACATACTGCCATATAATTTGTAGAATGTCGTAGTGTTTGTACGGATTGTCTGACCACGCTGATGAGCAGTTTGACCGGTCTAAACAATCTCAGAAAAATTGCGGACGATTAATTTTGTGCTGTCCGTGCTCCAAGGTCTTGAAATTTACGACATAGGTTCGGGACATTATTCATGAACACTGTAACTACAACAGTAATCAACTATCGGCATTAGTTCACAACAGCAAACGAGAACCAGAACAGTGACGAACACAAACAAAAGTATGTTTCCGACTGTCTGCGAACCTGAAACATGGAGGAATGTCGAACACGTGAAAAAATACGAATGAATATGCAGATCTTCGATCGGATCGTGGGCGCATAAACAGTGTTCTCACCTTTTGAGATATCGAAAAATCATCAGTCCTATAATGAGAAAAGATTTATGACACTTCAAACTTGAAGACCGCCTTGGCTTGCGTGCCGATAATGAACCCTGGATCAGTTTCCTATGTAGGGTGTGCAATTTAGTCGAAGTCCTTATAGAGCACAGTTCTCAGAGCCCAACTATTGTCAGCTACATCGAGCGTTTTTTCGGCTGAGTGGCGTTATCTCAATTTTCCTCTCATTTCAACTACACGAAGGTAGGTCCTGAAGAGCACACGGTAGGGTAACTACCAGGTGGTAAGCCAACTAATACTGAGTATGCAGATGTTAGGAATGTACTTAGTTCTTTTGTTGACATGTGGGCCAGAAAGAACTGCTATCATGTGTCCGCAATATGAAAATCAGCCAGTCTAAACTTCTCTTATTGTTACAGGTAAGTTTGTTTAGATCGCTGATCGTTTAACTAACCCAGGTAGGTCAGAAACGCCGTTGATGCGGTGTTTGTGAGGATAACGAAGACACCAGTCAGATTTTTCTGTTGTCGCAGAAATGTTTAAATGCGAAGCAAAAAAAAGTTGATAGTGCGAGTGTTTTGTGGATCTTACTCTTCCGTTTGGGGAACAGGCCAGTTTGTTTTCAAGATGCCGAACGTATGAGCTACTATAAACTGAAATAGAAAAGCAGCCAACGCTGAATGAGACAAAAACTCCGCATGCTCAAAATTTTTTGACGTTATTTTGAAAGGGGATTTTAATTGTCAATTCATTTGCTACGGTTGGGATCAACTAAAGCACAGTACCCACGGACATGGTTCAAAGAAAAACTGTGGATGAATATCGGTGTCATCAATGAATGAAATACCGCTACAGATTATAGTTGAGCACTTCCACCCGTTAGCCACAAACGACGAGTAAGCAAGTCACAAGGATGTCCACTGTTGTGTGGATGGCCAGCTGCGCGAATGATCACTATACACTTTGGTTAAAATGTTACCGAACGCATAAGGTTAGATACTGGTGCATCAGGTGCGCCATACTGTCATCCCACGTCAAGACAGAAAGTGATGTCCGATAGATAACAGAACAATCGGACAATAATTACCAAATAAAGCTACCTGACAAATTCCCGTTTATTGACTGCACTGGAATCAGTCAGTAGTCCGTTACTGGCATATCCATCCCCAAGGATGTCCACTAGCAATGCGTTACCACTTGAAGCATTTGTTTGCGGTGCGTTCGATTTCGCCGGGGGTATACTTTGCGCCGTGGTATTGTAGGTTGCGACAGGAAGGCCCAGACCAAGGAGATCCACTTCGCCGGACGCATTGGAATCGGCAGGTAATGCAGAATCACCCTGAAAACGAAAATGTGGATGTAGGGGGAATAACCGTGGAGGGAAGTTGGACAAGAGAATATGACAATCCTGATCCACTTCAAACCTCAGTATTTTCACCGAGATAGAAACTACCACAAACATGACGAAGTCCAACATTCATGATGCAAGTAACAGTGCAAGCCATCTAGGCGATTCTTTTATTTTTGCTATTCGATTCGCGCATATTTGCGAAGACGTTTGCAAATACAGACAGAACTAGTCGATGTTTCCATGAGCAATAATCAACTGACCGAATGCAAAACAAAACCTGGAGACAGGTCAACCTGCGAACCCGGTGGCTACAATCGTACAGCCGTGCTATGCACCAGACAATCACGACCGGTGAAGCCGAGGGTGCACATATACACAATTGCACATACACCACGAAATACTCTGTGAAAATGTTTTTGTGGACTGACTATACAAAACTCCGTGACTCGAAATGCACTATCAAAACCGCATACTAATACTATGTGAGCCTGCGTGATATGTGTGGACAACCTGATATAGTTAGGCCACCAGTATACCCGGTTGTCGACAATCGATAGACACGGATTCGTATAGCACCTAACCAAATGACAGATAAACCTACTCTTGAAGCAGCGACAGTGGAATGAACATTATCCGAACGCTTTGACACTTCCGTTTTCGAATTGGATATCTCCGAATTTGGATTTTTGGCTTTCAGTTTCATTAGAATACTGGATTCACGCTCTGGAAAAGGAGGCATTTCTTCCAGGACGGTAGCCTGTTACAGGAAGAAAGGGTGGGAAAAAATTAAGAAAACGGTCACATGGTGGTGTAAAAATCAATCAAAACAAATGATGACTGAAAGGGAAACAAACAATGCACATAAATGTTGATGTTCTGAAATAAAGCCCCGCGGATTAAAACCTTATGTACAGACTTGTGTAAAATCAAGAAATAACTTTACCTTTTGGGAAGTTGAAATTTTCTTTAAAGAAACTACTCTACAAGTGCCCTATTAGGAACAACAAAAATTAAAAAAGCAAACAGGTTAACTAGGGAAAGAAAACAATGAGAGGGGAAAATTGGGAATAGTGCTCACCATTCTTAACATCAGTGTGCTTTCTGTAAACGGTTTGGTCTAACAGAAAACAATTCAACTTCACAGTAGCGACAGTCATTTTTGGAGCCTGTACAGTTCAAGAAAATGTGAACACACGCGAAAGGCTACATCATCATCATCATCATATCAGCCATGAGCCTGACCAAAAGGTACTGTGGCTCGGGCTGCCGCTCACCTCAACAGTGACGTGGAATATCCTAGAAGAAAACGTTACTAAGAAGGTTGAAAATTAATAGAAGTCTAAGCAAAAGAACTAGAAATGGTATGGATGCAGGTACGCCATTGACTGCGACACACCGCCATCTCGGATAGCGTCTCTAACCAGCGGTTTGAGTGATCACGAGGACCATCCAGGCAGGCGACACCTACCACTTTACTCAGTGGAGCAGTCAGGGTTCTCATATTTCGTGACCACGTTGTCGCTTGACCACCACGTGGTTTCACCCAACTGTTGGTGGTCTCAGTATATAATGCCCGGTACGGTAAACGCTCAGCTGGCATGCGGAGTACGTGACCTAACCATCGCAGGCTGTGCAACGTGAGTAGTTGACCGAGGCTACACATGGCACTGTCATAGACACTAACTGTGTCGACATAGACAAAACATTTCAAATAAAGGAAGAACTTTATACGTTGGGATGTCAATAAACTTCCCCTGAGACCGGTTTGCAAGTTTCCTATAGGGTTACTGATGAATAGTCCCTAAAAGAGACAGGAGATGATCTATACCGTAATATATTGAAGTAAAAACGAATTATACAGCTGATGAAAAGAGAGAAGACCGACGAAGAAGGTTGTTCAACGCTGTGTTCGTCATAGAGGTTCCAATGTAAAAAAAAACATCCATAATGTTACATGCTGACAATACGAAAACGAAGTGCATTGTGAACAGTATACCAGAAAGTGCTTCAGTTTAATGCAACCCAATAAAACCTAACAGAAGATAATGCAGCTGAACCGCGACTCAAAAGTCAGTCCGGCTTCAGCATCATAACAAATTCAGTGATGCTAATCGTGGTGACGTTCATCATTGAGCGCGATATGATGTTTGAATTTGCCGATATCGTGGATGAACTGCGTGTCAAAAATTCAGTTGGGCCGAGTAGAATTGCGACGGCTGCTGTCGTAGAATCAGCCTGATTTCTTCCACTGGAACAAATACTGTTCGCGTAGATTCCATATAACCCTGGAAGTAGCCAGTTATTAGACAGTACCTTTTATTACACTCCCAATTGTTCAGCCTGAATCTTAACCCGATAAGATGTGAGCATCACCGTTTATTGCAAACGAGTCGAAAACTAGACCACAGGGAATTTGTATATACACGACAAACAATTACCATGCAAGGGAGTCCGGACAGAGAGCAACTTAGAGGCGACGACCATATGTGATAATTGTGGCGTTAAAACGAATCATGTTGAGGGTGTCAGCAAACAACGGATGAGGAAAACAGCTGAGATAGAGTTGGAGCGTACAGCTAAAATCTGACTGACCAATCAGAATAACAGATCTATCCACGCGATAGTAAATCCGTCTCAGGCAGTGTGAACCGAAACATTTCAGCTCCATTTCAAATAGCTGATGTCTGGTTCCACTGGCAGGTTTGTACAACCTCGCCGATGATGATAACTCAAAAACCAGATCAATTGATATCGCGTAATTCGTCTTGCCTGGTCGTTAAGAGATGCGTCTCCTAAAAGATTTCCATAACATTCTGCCGTATGGTAGAACGATGGGTAAACCGAAGGAAGATAGTTAAATCCGAGTAGGGGACATCCTTTTCAACGTCGTCACTATATAAACGGACACAGTGTAAAGGATCTGGTGTTTGGGCTGGCTTTAATATAGCCCGCCAAACGGACGAAACAGATCTCACTAATAATAGGAGTCAGTTTACCAGTGAGGATGCAACCGTTGTTCTGAGCGTAAGACTTATCCCAGCAGCGACCATTACCAAAATCTAGAGGAAAACCGCGTAAACCCCCACAGTGGTAATCAATCGGAGATATAATGTGTCAGACGCACAATAGGATTTAAGGAAGAGTGGAGATTAAAATAAAAACTAAAGGGATAATTGGAAAAAATAAAAATGATCTTAAGCGGTTGAGAGGAATTATAAATAACCAGTCGAGCTGACTTAAAGTGTAAAAAATGGATAAAATGTTGATAACAATACAGCCAGCAAACTGTTCCTGAAATTCTAATCCTGAAGCTACCGATAATTTGCTCTTACTCTAGCACCCGATTAAGAATGTCTGTCAGTACCTGAACTACACTGCCTGTACAGAGTCTTACCATCAAAAGGAGAAATCTCGTCAAACCATTCAACCTTCGAACTCCACTAACTTAGGGTAGCCGAGAGTGAAACTTTTAAATCCGAAGGAACAACACCTACGCGCACGATGCAATGGTGCAATACGAACCAGATTTATACACGCAAAAAAGTACTCGGAAAATCGACGCTCGAAAGCACAACACGAGAACAATAAGCAGAAATAAGTTTCGCAAGGCAGCGACCGTTATTACCTAAACGCATGTTAGAAAAAATGTTGACAGATGCCACAAACGCATAACGGAATCATTATCACTGAGTAAAGAGTTGAAAATTGATACCCATCGTTACAAAACCCAAGAACAATGAGAAACGTAAGTGGCGGCAAAGCTCAACTCCAGTCGAATGATTATGAGTTCCACTTCAAGGTAAACAGAAGACCCTAAACTGCCTGCGGCACTGGCTATTTTCTAGCATACACTGGAACTGTTGAGTCCCATCATAAGTTCGCATTTTCGAATTGCCTTTTACCAATCAGTCATTCTTAGCTTGACGAGGATGTCTAGTCATTGAAAGCCGTCCCCGACAACCACCAACTAGTTAGCATTTTTAGTCAGCAGACACAAAACGCCGGTAAACGGGAGGGAAATTCAGTCACCCATACAAACATTATCAGGATCGAATGGCACTCAGGGGTACAATGGATAGAGCTGTCGCTGAGACACCCCACACACAGGGTTATCATCAACATTATCATCACCACAACAAC
>LOND01000138.1:33429-43779 GCA_014220965.1 Paragonimus kellicotti | reverse complement strand
GTGGAACTTAGAGGTGTCATGCGTCCAACTAGCTTCAGCTAGGGAGGCTATTAAGACATTAATAATATTACAGTTTTGAATTTTGGTGATATCGCGGTCCGGGCCGTGTAATCTCAATGTTTTTTTTTACTCCAGTTTGCACTCAGTCGTGTTATGCAGTCGGACTCTGTCTATCGTATTGTGAAAACATTGTGCGCACATGACTTGGTTGGTTTGTGCACGGTGTTTTTCTATTCAAGTTTGTTGGTTCATTGTTTTTTTGTGAGTGGACCAGCTTTTCAAACTCCTTTTCTTTCTGTCACACAGGAACTCCGTTTAGAAGACTACGCACTAAATCGTCAAAGTGGTGGCGCGGCGGCCACTTCGGTGGCCGGGACCAGCTCATCGCTTTTCTCCACGTCAACTGGTGTCAAACCCTTCCAGTTCAACGCTACCCAGACGACGAACACTACAAGTTCGATTTTCGGACAAGCAAATAAGCCAGCAAATACGTTTTTCGGAGGTAGCAATCTCACTTTTGGCGGTACCGGTGCAACAGCACAGCCCGCTTTCGGGCAAGGTGCACAAACTCAAGGTAAGACGTGAGTTTTTGTTGAAAAATTTAATTGTTAAGCGACGAAATCTTCAACTGAATAATTTGGTTACTTCATACTCCGTTTTTTTCCTTCCAGTTTTCTCCCTACTTGTGAACTGAACACACCATGGGTGCAGTCAGTTTATTCATGCCACGCCGTAGAGCTTGCATCACCCTTGCAAACGTGCCAATCGATAATTATTTTTCGATGATGAGCCAGATGTTAAGCTCGTGTTCGGTATCCATTTGTCTGGCTATACTAAGTAAATCTTGTTCATTGAGTTGGTAACGACTTGGGGTGCCATCAAGAGTACTACGTCGCTGTAATAATTTCCACCCGAATTTTGGTGATTACATCGGAAGATTTCTAGAGAGTAAGATCAAGAGCTTACCAGCAAAAATCCGTGTATCATAGCTGGCTCAGATTAACGAAAAGTAAATAATCAGACCATATTTTTGGGCGAAATATTGTAGTCATCCGATCCGTTCTGAGCTTGTTCGATCGATTTCTTGCTCAACTGTGCAAATGCACGATACTTAACGTTTAGTGAAAGCGTCCTCTGAATTAATGTAAAATAGAACTAGCAGCCATCAGAGAATGGAAAAATGGATGCGAAGCAATTACGGGCTCATTTTGGAAAGCAGCATTTGCAGTCAACATTGCTATGGGTTAGTGATATGTGTACTTTAAAGAAAAATGAAATAAGTCTTGTTTGTGCCGTGGCTTTCAATATTGTAGCATTACAACCAACTACCATTCGTCCATTTTGACATACTTTTCTTGCGATTGTGTTCAATGGGTTCTCGGTGGGACTCAGCACATTGGACACTTTCGAAGAACTGCGGTCTTAAGAGATGGGACGCGTTTATGAAACCTTCGTGTTGTTGATCGATGAGGCTCACACTGTAAATTTGAGCGACCAACAACAATAAAATATGTATCCTCGAAATGTGTGGATGTAAGAAATAGACTTCTACACTCCCTCCATTCATCTCTAAGAGCGTGTTGATAACAATTTAGAATCTGTTCAGACTCTTGACAATATTCCTGCTACCCATTCTTACTTCGTTGAAGACTAGTACGTTACCCTTCTCCTCCTCTGGGAGCTTCCCTCCGTGTGGCGTGGCTGAAGTCACATAGGGAGATGTTGGTCACTCGCACTGACTGTATACCAGTTAGTGAACCCTGTTCATTCAGTTCACTTTGGAAAAGAATATACTCAGCATGGAGCATATCGTGAAGACCGTTCATGGAATCTCGGGACGAAATAACAAGGTCGTGGGATACTGTCGTACTGCTTGAACATCGGCCTTATAATTACTTTGCTCCTTTTTTGCAGTTTGTCTTTGCAATTGGTTCAACTTTGCTTTAATTAGAAACACACACATGAAACACAATGTTTCGTGCTGTTAATTACTCGTGCAGAATCTAACCTGAAAATTGACTGAGTTCATGTAAAAACTAGCTGGTTTATATTTATTCTGCCTATCGTATATATCAGACTCCTTTAATCTATCGATGTATTATGAATTGGGAAGTGTTTCCCCATTTTGTGTCATTTCGCTGTGGCTTACCTGTATTCACAATATTTATGACTCATTTTCAATAATTTCTAACTCTTATGAATACAGGTAGTCTTTTGGGCATCAAACCACAATTTGGCGCTACTTCGCAGACAACCAACCTTTTCGGTACTGCCTCCACTACTCAGCAGCCCAGTGGTTTCTCTTTCGGCCAGAGCGCACCAAGTAAGATTGCTCGATATCGTTGCTAGGGTTCACAGTGTCATATGTCTCATGGTTTGCGACTCTGACTGAGTGCAGATCTTTGCCATCTTTTAGAATTTACTTACAAGTTACAAATGGACCTCGACTTTTTGCTTTTTCGCTTTGGACCGTTTGGTATTCCACATCTGTTTGACCTTCGGTTTTTTTCCTGCAGCGAACTATTTATCAAATTGGGTTAGACTAATCGAAATATTATGCTTTTATTCGACATGGACATTACCGTTGAAGAAAAACTTGCAAGCAGTCGATAATGGTGTATACTGACTGGCTACAGGTTGTCCTCAAGATTATGTCGAGTTTGCAATTTTACACTGTATTTGTATGTTTGTTGTTGATTGACTTCTGATGTTGCAAGTGAACCGGGAACGTTTGAGGAAGCCAGACTGCAACACGCGTCTGTTGGGTTAGAAGTATTTAAGTAATTGTTGCTTCAATATCACTTTCGATAGCTCTATCCTGGCCACTTTTTGCAAAATGTCGTGTGTAAAACCGATTTACATGTAAGTCTCCTGTCATGAACAATGCGCCATGTGGCTTACACACTGTAGATGTTTATTCTAGTACGTTTAATTTTATTCTTGTCACCGGTTTAGCTGTGAGGATAAGTGCACCGCCTAGTGCTACCAGATGAGGAGCCACGAGGGCTAGTGACGGATGGAGTCCATCCGTCCAGGATAGCTAGCGCAACCCGCATAAGGTTGCGACGGAAACATCTTAATATTTCGAAGATTCGCCATGAAAGGCGGTACTTGTGTAGCGGATCTACCGAGCCAGGAAGTCCGAGACCGATGGGGGTATTTCGAGGCCTGCTTCCTGTTGGTTCATACCCCATTCGAATGGAGCCGTACCATTTAAGGTACCACCGGGAGCTGGTGATCACTATGATGATTCGTTCGTCTTCCTCGGGAGTTTCTCTATGGTTGACGGCAACCGAAGCTGTCCACATGCTATACGGACGGCTTGTTATTTGGGAGCTGATACTCCCGTTGGGGCTTTTGGAATCCTTTTGTGGTAATGTAACATGCACCTTGTCATAGAATCGCCAGAGTTTGTAGTCCTCTGTAGGAAACCCATCTGCCAACAGTAAATCGACCAAGCCTCAATAGTAGTACTAACATCTGTTGCCACGACTGCTTCTTCTTCCAGAGAACCCTGTTCACATTTATTAGTTGGCTGTCACGTGAAGGACCATTCCGCAAACTGTCTACGGCTATCTGTGGTAATCGGTTTGTCATTTATTCTATTTAAAACACTGAGTTCCCTTGATCCAGTTCACCAATAACGATAGAAGACATCGCGAGATGTTAACATTTCGTTTACTCTCTTCAGTCACGAACGTGTTGGTTGTGCTTGTCAGATCAAATACAAACTGTCTTCAACCATTGAAAGCGCATCATACAACAAAGCTATGTACAAACTTGATATCCTTGGTATACTTTCTCCAATGTAAAATCTCGAGTAATCATTCTTCATACTTTAAAAACCTGTGGTCACTGCTCATCGGAAAATCACGTTTACATTCGCAGTGATTGTGCTCATACCAACAATGGCAAATTTGTTCGCTGTAAAACTAACTTGTTACGCTGATGCTTCTTTAGATGGACGTAATGAAATGTACTCCTCTCCTTCCGCTTGGTCATTTCTATACATCGGGCCGGTACGCTTCTAGTAACTGATATCAGGATAGCAGAATTTATGTTGCTACATTCTTGTTTCAGGCTGTCCTTCGATTGGACTCCATACACCACCATTTCTGTATAACTGCTGTGGGCTAAATTCGGGATTCCGTGTTTTGTTCATCTCACAACTTGAATTCCTTGGAAATATACTCACGTTTTTGTCGTTTTTGACGTACTAGTGAATTGCTGTTGTTGAATGATGTTCACTCCATGTGGTTGTGATTCACTCAGCCGTGTTATAAAACTCCAAGGTGCGTTAGCCTAAAGCGCCCTCCCACCTTGCATTTCGTTTTGAATGTACACTTCTGTTATGACCCGCTGGTCAACGATAACGATAATGTCTAGCGCACGACTATAGTAATACACGAACACGTAACAATCCCAGAAGAACACAGAAGACCTTGACCTTCAGTCGAGAATGTATTTGCTCTCTAACCAAAGGTAACATTGCAGACCAGCGTCTGCATATATAGTCTCTGAACAGCCTTGAAGAATCCCACGTTAATTGATGCATTAAAAGTGGGATGGGCCAATCAGAGACGCCGGAGAAACGTGCGCCAAAATTGAGTTTTGGCACGTTGTGGCGCGAAAAGATAAATTCAAAATCACAATTTATTTTTCGAAGATAGCTCGAAAAATAAACCCTTTTTGGGGAAAATAGACTTTCCCCAACACCTTCATTGAACTGAAAGTGCGCCCAGAGTGCTTGTCATTGGTCTATTGAGTGTACTCCACTCTTCCAGAAGTCATTTCTTTAGTGTCTCCATGCATTCCGCCTGTTCGAGTTGCTGTTTTTTCGCCGCTGAAGCTCATGAGGTTTCATTAATGATTTCAAAAGCCATGAATCTTCCCGGTGCATGCTTCACCAATTGCATTGTTCATTACGTGTTTTATTACAACACATCTGATGCTTTTTATGAAATATTCCCTGCTTGTTCTTTGTTGACTTATCGGCGAACTTCTTCAACATTCTTTTGCTGACTGAAGCGAAGCTTATCCGGAAGACATGAGTAGAATCGTTCACCCATATATCTACGTGTTTTTGACTAAATGTTATATTACTTCTTTCCTGCGTCTCCGTCGTCCTTGTGTTTTTGTGCCATGATCAACAAGTTTATCCAAAGTTCGGGTTTGATTTTGCTCATTGTTCACGCGACCAGCATTCATCAACAGGTGGTCGCACCTCCTGCGATGAAGGTTAACTTTTGTTACCTGACATCTAGAAGTCATGGACATCTAACCTACATCACGTGTCCCTATGGTTTTGTCACAGTTTTTTGTTGTAATCAGCCAACATGATTACAGTGAACTTATATTAAGAGATGGGTGATAACTAGCTGTGTGGGCATTGTTCACAACTGAATATGGCCGAGCGTACATAGACGTCTGCGGTTTTGATAAAATCTAAAGTGGGAATATAGCATAAACACACGTTTGCACGCTCCAGGCATGAACGGTCGTCATACTTTGACCCAGAATTTGGAACGAACTTAATTGGCATCGAAATCCGGACCACTTTGTGATGACCGTGAAGATTCTTGCCTTAAACACAAGTGACTAATGAACCGTACTTTGTGTGCTAATTCGGTCCTGCCTACTATAATGTGGTATGTAAACGTGAGTTCAAAATCCATTAGCAGGAATTCACCCTACTGATGAATCCCCTCAAAAGGAAATTCGAGTCTACTATTTTCCGAAAGCGGCTGACCAAAATTTCTACCTGAACGTAAGAGCTGCCTTCAACTGTGATTGGTGTTCACCTCTTTTCAAGGGACCTTCAAGCAGGAAAGTGGCCGATTTGGATGAGGTTGATCTAAAAGTTGGACTGTCGTGGGTATATATTTCAGATGCTCCTTGGTTATTGCATATTGGCATTTGCTTTCCGTAAGTGTTTCGAACCACTTCGGCCGTTGCACCATGTGGTTGGCATTTTCTATATTACCCTTCCTGTTTATTTATCTGCTTAGCTAACTCGTTATTTGGCGCCAAGCCTCTCTTTGGGGCTTCCAGCTCTGGTACCGGATTGTTTGGAGCACCGCAGACGTCTGTCGCAACTGCCAGTTCCACTGGATTCACGTTTGGCCAACCGCAAGCCACCGCGACGGGATTGGGCACAGGTACAAACTTGTTCGGTCAGCCAGCGACCGGTTCGACCGTAGCTAAACCCAATCTTTTTGGTTCTCAGCCAGCAACCGGTTCCGTACTTCCTTTCGGATCAAATGTAAGTCTCACACTGGAGCCACCACATTGTTTCTTTTTGGCCTCATTTTTAACAGCTATTGACTAGTGACACATTCCGCATCAATTGTTTTGCATATTTTGTTTGCGTTGATTTGTTAACTTCATTTCATTTGTGAGTTTAATTCATTTTAGACAACTAATCTGTTTGGCGCCCCTAAAACTACCGGGACCACTTCATTATTCGGCGCACCTGCATCGGGTCTGGCCGGTGCGCAACCACAACAAACCGGATTCGGATTTGGTGGTCTTAAACCGGCTGGTACCACAGGTCTTTTCGGAACTACAACGACCTCTGCCGTTTCAAAACCGGGCGGCATTTTCGGCATTGGTGCTGCGACAAGTAAGAAATCAGTCTCAACATCGTTAATGTTTCCTCCCCATTTATCTGCTGTTTTTTATTCAACATGGATGCGTTCCTTTCTCTCAGGCTCAGCCACTGGATTTGGATTCGGCGCTGGCCTAGCCACCGGACAGACCTCCGGTTTTGGTGGATTTGGTTCCACAGGAGCCACAACCAACGTCGGTCTGTTTGGCCAGTCCACGTCAAACCCTTTGGCGGCGAAGAAAACATTTGGATTTGGATCACCTCTCACAAACTCCACCTCCACAGCTACTCCCAGTGTGTTTGGATTCGGTCAGACGGCCACGGGTCAAACGGGTCTCGGTACTGGTGGCGGATTGTTTGGAGCTGGTGCAGCTAATGCACCAACTACCGGACTAGGCCTTGGATTCGGTTCTGGTGCGACTGGATCTGGGACAATATTTGGTCAAACGGCTACCGGTTTCGGTCAGTTTGGTCAAAACCCAGTGGTCTGGCCTCTACAGGATTTGGCCTCGGTGTCGGCTCTGGTCTTGGTGGTACCGGTGGTTTCTTTGGTGCCGCGTCAACGGGTCTCGCTTCTATGACGTCGTCCGCACAACCTTTTGGATCCGCGTTTGGTACTCTTGGCACAGTAAGTCGGTACACTGTTTGTATAGTTATTCGTTGGTCGTTGTAGTTGTGTTTGTTGACATCTGGATGTTTGTTGCATCATTCTTTGGACTTATGGCTCTCGTTTTTCTCTCTCTTTCTCGGTTTCCGTAGGTTCAACCGGGCCAAGTTGGGGGCACTTTGACCGGGTTGGCAGGCAGTACAGCGGAACAAATGGCCCAGAACGTCCGTGCGCAGCAACACGTATTAGAGTTAGTTCGCAGCATGCCGTATGGCCAATCGCCTTTGTATCGCTACATCAATATGTCATCTGGTTCTGAACCACCTTCGGTTGACGAATCTAACAAATCGGGAACCCTCACTGCCACAAACACTGCCGCTTCAGGTTCAGTAGTAGTTCCGGCTAGAGCTGCCGCAACAGCGTTAGCTGAGCGGCACAAAATGGCTGGTCTTACTTTAGGTTCGGGATCTCCAGGCTCAATGGGCCTATCGGTAATGGGCACGGGAGCGAACCGAAATATGTGGCTACGACGACCGGGTGTCACCCAACGTCTTCTTCAGGTTTCCAATCGTGGCAAAGTATGTACTGTCTTATCAAACATTTGTGTTGTCGCTTTCCTGTGTATCGATAACGCGATATATTTCCGTGTTTATTATCTCAATCGCGCCCCATCTTTATGTTATCCCCTTTAGCTATTTTCAGGATTTTACGAAGACGATGCATTTCTTTCGCCTACTGGTCCAAACTCTTCAGCTCTTCGTCTCCGACGTTCCGCCACATTCAATACGGACTCAGGCCTTTTAGACAGTCCTGCTGTTGGTCCCAAAGCTGGTAGCTTCTTTCTAAAACGTGATGAATGGAAAAGATTACACTTACCCGACAGTGTACGTTCATCAATCCTGGAGCGTTCTGCTGCCTCGGCCAATGAATTGAGCCATTTGGCCGAGGCTTCTATCAACGAGGCACATGGCAATCACATGCCGGAAACGGATCCACAAGTGATTACCGACCAAACGAAACGCAGTCAGGCAGCTGGTGATGGGATTGCTAGCTTGCCGGATCTTTCGCGCTCCTCAACGGTTGTCGTTTCGTCAACAGTACGTTTCTCCTTAACAGCTCTTGCGCTACTAACATAAAACCAACTTTAAAACCCATTTAATTTATGAAAGGAACCCACAAGTGACTTGCTCGTCCCCATGCACCTTTTTATTACCCACCAGCTTAGACCCCTCAAGACTGAGTCCTTCGATTTGATTCTGTCTGCTCCTTGTTCTGTTGCTTGTGTTTTCTGCTCTACAGACATTTACTGCTCTAAGAGTCCATAAATTAGGTAGCATTATCGTCCAGTTCAGAAGGTCGTGAACCTGGTTAATAGTGATTGCAACGGGTCACTACGTCTTGTACATCCTTTGTTATCATTAGTAGTTCCAGTCCACATTTAATATCACTTCCAAAGGCGTCGACGTTTTTCATTCGAGATGACGTTTCTCATGAACTTCTGAGCTTTATTCTTTTGCTTCTGTTGTGTATTGGTTGGAATTCCACCCCTTCCCGACACTGGTTTTCCTAAGCCTCCTTTGTTTTTTTTGGCGCTTCGATGGATTATCAGATTCGAGCTAACTTCTGTTTCATGATTGGCTAACTGACTGTGCTCAGTTAACGTCACTCAAACATTCCGATGGCTGACTGGTATCGAACAAACCGGATGAAATTAAGAGTTTGTTATAGTCTTTATGGATGCACATATGTTAATGAGGATAGTCATCAGTAAGTTAGCCACTGTAGTTCGTGTTCGTCTTCTGGGTTGGAACCCTGCTGACTGACAGATTGTAGACGTTAGGAGAGGTGATAACTGGTCGGGTTCGGTAGCGTGACTATTGTTGTTCTTTGACGAATTGTTAAAGTGAGCATGATTTGTGAGACAGGGCAAGGAATGGCAGTAATCTTACAGATATGCCCTCATTCTCACATGCATCTGGTTTACTCCAAGGTGTTGACTTTTTAGTGTTGATTTTATTCTAGTCATAGACTGTTGGAGATAAGGCCGTCTTCTTATTCAAAAGCTATAACGCTCTTTTTCATTGTTATACTGCCCTTAGTCATCAGTGCCAATCACTCGTTTACTGTTGTCGATGATGATTATGCAACCAGCCGACCATCGTAATTGTCGATCGACGTTCATGGCCGGTCAGTTACGTAACAAAACCTAAACCGAATCAGACGGTGTGTTTACAAAATCGAATGGGCTCAAAGGAATTTATGTGGGTCTTGAACGAACTGTGGTGGACAAATGTGTTGAAGGATCACCTGGTGGTTTCCAGGATTTTCAAGTGGAACTCTCGGCAAGGGGAAAACGACCGATTTTTGGGTTTTTGAAAGACCCTGTCGTACTTCGTTCGCCATTAGACAGTATACGGGTTATTTGGTTCATTCAACTTATTGAGATGGTTTATACAGTTAGCAACTCAAGTGTGTACATTGCCGCTACACGAATGGTTTGGCCGGCGAGTAACACTTCCAGGATACTCGCTACACGTATAGATCTTCGTTATTCTTTCTGCATTTTTCTTGTCCGTGGTAAGTCGCACTAATGCCGAAAAATATTCGTATGTACGCTTCTGTACCTCCGAAGATTCGACAGAGTGCATCTTGTATCATTGTATGCAGTTGTTTGTCATTTTTTGAG
Source organism: Paragonimus kellicotti (assembly GCA_014220965.1). Taxonomy (NCBI): domain Eukaryota; kingdom Metazoa; phylum Platyhelminthes; class Trematoda; order Plagiorchiida; family Troglotrematidae; genus Paragonimus; species Paragonimus kellicotti. The sequence continues at coordinate 33,879 of LOND01000138.1, read as the reverse complement.
TTTTACATTAGCGTAGTTACAGCGACAAGCGTAGTCTTCTGTCGAGCTAGGACGGATTCCGCAAAAATGTTTGAGGAATAACTGAAGTGTATCTATTAAATTAACGTAATGTTTTGATCTCAAGCCGACCGGTAACAATTTGTGCACAAAGTAACCTGATTATTATGCCTCCTTCGGTTTGTCGAACGTACTGTTCGAATTATTTAGCGATAAATGCTTCATTTAGCATCTTGTTGAAAAGGGTTCTAACGAATTTGCTCTCTCGGTACACCTTCAATCAGCAGGATATCGTCAGCATTAAACGCACGTTTGTCTTCTGATTTCGATGTCGTGCTCGTACTAATGTATATGTAATTATATCAGTTTGTCTTCACAGGGTGTACTGATTGCTCTGTGGTGGCGTCGGGAGTGTTCGTCGCTGTGTTCGACCACGTGAAATGTCTGTAGTGC
>LOND01000137.1:200226-215160 GCA_014220965.1 Paragonimus kellicotti | reverse complement strand
TACTATTTTTGATATATACCAGTGACTTGTGTGACCAACTGAGTGCGCCAGTCAGCATGTTCGCCGACGATACTAAGATCATCGGCAATCTGAATCAATCAGACCTTCGTGAGGATTTGAGCGAATTATCCCCGTGGTTGGAGGAATTGGACAAGTGCATTAATCCGATTATCAACGAAAAACCGAAACCCATCATTATATTTCGAAGGCAAATAGGAGAGTGTGAACTGTCCAGGTGGATAAGTTTAGGGACCTATCGATCCGCCTCTATGAGGAATTCAACCTTGCAACCCAATATGCGCTTGCTGAAAAAGTGAGCCACAGGGGCACTGTTTCAACTCAGAAAGACATTATCTTCCGGGAATTGCACAAAAAAGGAACTCGCATAAGTTAGTACAACATGTTGACAAAAGGTGTGTGATTGGAGACATCTGGCAGTTTCCTTATGGAAGTGGTCGACAGAAAACAGTAATTGGCAGGAAAACTGGCGATCGCCGAGGGAAACCAGATAGAGGCCATTCACTTTCAGTCACACTTGGAGTGAGCCTCAAGATTTTTCGGTATCCTCACGTACATCGCAACCTTTAGCAAGCTTGATAATTCTATCCATGAATCATGCCAAAGGGAAGTCATTGGAAAACAGAAATTTAGTGAACTACGAGTCACTGTATGTAGTGCAATGTTGTGTGGGCAGATGTAACGAAGCTCATCTTATATGATTGTATTGGATAGATCTATGCACAAATAACAGATGGTCAAACATCTGTAGCACAGTTCGCAAGAAAACATCTACCACAGAATGCGGTCGCGACCTGATATTCCAGTGTTGTATGGGTTTAATCATGTTGCACTTAAATCATGAATTAATTCGGTCATTTAAATTGAGTACTAAGGAAAACTTCAGCCACTGTTCGTTAGTTCTTCATACTTGCTTGTGAATGGCGGTGGGATTTCTGGCCCTATCCGAAGGTAATCTCAAAAACCCCCGATAACTAAAAAGTACTATCGAACTGCAACAAACGGTGAATGTTTGTAAGCATTTTTACAGACTTTTGTTCTGCTTTTATACTGAAATGCTACAGGCCAACCTTTTTGTGCTTCTAATAAAACCAGTTTTATTTCCTCTTTTCTTATCTACTTAGCGCATCTACCTTCTTTCCATGGAGTTCTGTATGGGTCGTACTCTGACAAACACCATGCTTAACGTGAACATCACGAACGAGTTGGATGAAGCCATGTATCAAGTACGAAGTTAGAACGTTTGCAAATTTTTTGACAAATTATACTGTCGCTTTAAAAGTTTAAAACAGTTCGTTCCCTCCAGAAGTTTGAACAAAACGGTTAGGACAAGACGAGTCAATACGAAATGCTTGTATTTACAACCCTTCATACCATGAGTGTTTTGTTTAAACTATACTGTGTTTGTGAAGTGCTCTAGTTTTCTTGAAAAAGTGATACTTTTTTCCCCTGATTACTGGACTGTCGGCTGCATGAATGGATGTATCTCTTGCGCGCATGCACAAGAATGGTCATCGTCCAAAATAGTCGTCTTCATTGAGTGGCATCTTAGACAGGCAATTCATACTGTTTGGTTTTATTTGCGATGGTGTCAACGGTGACCAAATTTGCAAGTGTTTGGGGAGTCTTAGAAAGGTGAGCCGTGATTTTCAAGGTATCAAAAGATTGTGAAACTTAATTGTGCGATTGTATATGAAATGTGATAAGGTACAATGATCATTCAAATTTTATCGGTTTACTTCTAGAAACGATTAAAAACATACTTTCAGTTTTGTTTGGTAAACAAAAATCAATTACTATTTCCTTTCCTCCTTCTGGTGATCCTTCGACTTTGATAACTAATTCATGGTCACTTGACTAAATAAACAAATATGTCGAACTTTGGAGGGCATTTCGGCAGCCATCTAAGTAACTGTTACAACCAACAAAGTTTCGGCCAATAGAACTATTTTCGATAAGTTCTCGTCGTTCGTATAGCTGTGTGAAATAAAGTGCCGCCCATAAAGTTACTGGGTAGAAAATTCTCGAGAACAAATGACGAGCAAGGCCTTGCTGTAGTTAGTAGTATAAGTGATGTGGATGTTAGATAGCCAATATTAGATAGGTTGGGTCAGGAAGATGAAATTAGAATGTTTTATTGGGTTTAGTGGTCTTGCATAGCCATAGGAGCCTCAGCATATGAATGAACTGTTTCTGAACGAATCCGAATGAAGAAGTCGAGTTGCGATTGCTTTAGCTGTCTGCAGGACGTAACATTTGACGTGCTAGGACAGGTGGGCGAAATCAAGTAGTTGATGTAAAACGCATTCCCCATGTCGGTGTGTCAGCGAGCATGAGATGACGTTATTATCTATCCCAGAAAAAAAACGAGAGTAGGAGTATTCACAAATCTTTTCGTTCTATTGAACGCGTTGTAGTGCGACCAGAATATACTGAATGACAAGAGCAGTCCAAGGAGTAGATAAAGAATGAAGTGACATTGTTATACACATTATTTTCAAATGGAGATGGTACCACCATTTTTGAGCCAAACCTGTTAGCAGAATTTGCAGCACTTGTCCATCTTGCGTGTTGGTGTCTACGAATTTTTCAAGGAATTCACTAGAACTAAGAAGATTTCGTGAATTCTTTAATTATTTACTTGATTTATCATCCATACAAATTCCTTTTGCTCTGGCCGTAAGATAACATGCAAAATCAGTTTGTAGCTAATTAGTACGTAGCTATGGAAGAGTAATTATTAGCCGTTTCGGTTTCTCTCTAAACACACTCCAGTTTAATGACCTACTTCAACTGAGTCTCTGTGTGACACCCAGAAATGACAATCTGCCGTGTGGTTTCACTTTCAGGACAAAGGTAATGTTCCTGCGTCCTGTTGGAAATAATGAATATCTGCTGGGTGTCTTTTAATCAACTTCCTACACAGGAGACATCATGAACATACTTGTCTTCTAAGGTATTCTTTTCTGTAATATTTTCAATTTGATTTCAAGCTTGCTTACGAAGACGTCAGCAAGAACGTGACCTAGAGCTGATTGTCAAACTGAAGCTGGATATTGTTTATGTATACCGATGTTGGTTTGTTAAGTTCGGCTATAAGCAGCTCAGTATTCACCCGGTAGACTTCTGTGTAAGTGCACTGAACCATAGGGACGCCGATTTAGGAAGGGTTTATAGGCAGTCAGCATACATGTGGAAATAGCAGTTTCCGCCCTCTACGCTTATTCTTGAGACAGAATACGTGAAGTCGTGTATAAACTTAAATTGTTGAATGCGGTTTTGGCGCAAACAAGGTTACATTGGTTAAGAACCTGAGTAAAGAAGTCTGCTGACAAGATGGCTTATTTACAAGGTAATACGTTATGTTGGTGGTGAAAATCACAGTGGTTCCTACCAACAAAGATGTATTTTCATCTGCGTCCGGTACCCGGCGTGTGTACCATAAGAGAAAAAACAGAATCGATTGACTATCCCACTGGCAGGTAACTCTCGGAAACAAGCACGATGAAGTGTGAAAGTTAACTCAACAAAACTGTTACTTCTCATGCCTGATCAACAGTTGAACGTAGCTCTAGCCTAAATAAAGTTCATGTTGTCAAAATCTGGAGGAAAGGAGCTTGGATGCAAGACGATTCAGTTACCAGGCAATAGCAGACGAGTGTGATTATGTCTGTTGTTACTGCCACTCAGGAGCTGTTCTGATGCGTGTCGAGCGCCATAGAGGAAAGTATAGGAGAAGCTAAGAAAGATTGAGTAAACCTAGTAAAAAGTATCATGAAGCACAAAAAAGTAGAAGCACCTTAAGCTGAAACCCTTATGGAAAGACGAGAAACACTTTACGGATGCAAGTGCTTCCAAACTTTTGACCACTGCAAAATCGTTTGAAGTTGACGAATTTAGTGTGCTCATTTTCATAGCAGTTTCAAATGCGCTGCGTCAACATGTATTAAGGAGAACATCAGCCGTATGACAGCTTGCTCAGCTCAATTAGGAGAAACTCAAGATCAAGGGCTGTGATAAATTCTAATGATCTTTTCTCCCAGTTTTGTTCGACTTTTTAGGATAAAAAATAATGTTGTTCAACCAGATATGTGCTTTGAAAAAATCTTTCAACTATTGGCACCAGTAGAATCATGTAAAAGCTCTTTTCTGTACATAGATGTCAGATAGTTGAACTTGAATGGTAAGCTTTAACTTTTGTATTAATATGCGTTGGACGAATGTTCTGGTAGATTTGTAAGGTTTAGAAACAGAAGTCTTGTCGTTCAGAGCAGTCTGTGAATTTTGAGACGATTCCACTGGACGAACCGTGAGTGAGCAGGTTGCAAGGTATCTAGCACCAGGACTACAGTCCTTGACCTTGTTTGATATCCGGAATGCCATATATATGTACAGAACCTCAAACTTGATTAAGTTCGGAGATTTCAAAGACGTCAAGAATACTTATTAGGAGGTGGTTACCTCTTTAACGGCCACGAATAGTATGTATAGAAAAGTATAATATATATAGAAAAGTTTAACAGGTAAGAGACTGGAATGGCTAGTCAACTCCAACCTGATTCTCAGCGATCCGTATGATCAGTAGGATGGATATATTTTTGGAGCACACAACTAAGGCTTCTCATAGACGTCACCATTTCGATTGACCAACTAGCCAACCTTTTCGCAGTATGCTTGACATTCTTCACAATCAATTTTACCAACCTGGTTTTAGTGTCTTTCGTAGTTATCTATGGGTTCTTACCATCTGAACTAAAACCGCACAGCATGAGCCAGCCATCCAGTTAGGCGAGATAGTGACAGCTACTTCTTAGGACGATTATTTTTGTTTGAAATAGGTGCAGATACTACGCGTTATCTTCATTTCATGCATTTCTCCTAACATCGCCCGCTTGTCTTTTATTTACCTAAGAGAGGAGAAATTCATCCGTAGACAACCTAACAGGTTATTTATTTACATCAGTTATTCATACATTTTGACTTGAAAATTTTCCGTCAAGTTACTGTTAATCTGGATCAACTGAATGTTCAAAAGAATTGACTGATTCCTAAGGTGGATCGAATTCAATTTCAATAGCAAACAAGTTCACCGCGGTTCTGCTTATATTGTCTACTGGTTACCACCCAATTCCTTGAGTTGCCGAGTCGAAGGAACGCATTAATTATCTGCGTACTAATGTTGCTGTTGCAATCCAAATACCGCGTTATACAATAGATTTTAACGTTTGCAAGGGGTAACTTGTAAGTTTTCTTCCCCCAACTACGTACTACTTTCTCATATTTGTCCTTTGAATCCAATGTCTCAAATGTGTATTTTATGACTGTTTGCCAGTCAACTAGACAGTTTTCGTAATCCACATTCGTATTCCGTATTTGGTCTTTATTGGGTCTACTGTTCTACTCATCGAGACGGTTTCTCCAGTAGGATCAACAATGATGGTCTGATGGTCTGGTCTTTTTAAGCTTATGAGTTCAATACTTGTAACTCTATGCGTACATCGATGCTAGTGCTACAGTTCCCGAGGCCGGTTTGAGCTTCCTTTGTATAACGGGGGTTTGTTCCTCTCGCTGGTCGCCCGTGCCGCAACGCACTATTGTGCTGGTCGACTAATAACTGTCTCGACCTTCTCGGGGTTCTCGGCTAACCGCACCATGGCGTCAAGGTCGCTGGGTGGGTGGCCTGCAGGACTCCCTCGACTAGCTGCTCAAGGAATCGTTTCTGAAGTTCATCTGGGGTTTCCTTCTCGTAACCCCGTTCAGCCATGCGCCGCAGTTCACGGCCGGACGGCTTCCCTCTCGAGATATTTAAGGACATGGAACTGTTGTCAGAAGATTGTCGGATGCACCCGAGCGTCCAGTAGACGTCACAGCTCCGTTCACTTTCCGCCTGATACGGGGTGTTCAGGATTTTGACCTCGAAGACAATATCGAAGGCCTCTTCGGTCGGCAGGTTCAGAATCAGGTTAGCATAGGGCTTCGGTTGGAAATTCCGAAAATAAGCTCATAATTGGTTCTTCCAACAGGGATAATGCCCCCCCATAGTGAACTTGTCTGTATGTGGGGTCAACTCTTCCAGTCTAGCTGTGGTGGGTTTTTTAGACAATCTGTACAGGGTGTTCATTACTGGTAGCGCGTCGCAGTGGATGACGTGCCTGCATCCATACCATTTCTAGTTCTTTCCGCTTAGACTTCTATTAATTTTCAACCTTCTTAGTAGCGTCTTCTAGGATATTCCACGTCACTGTTGAGGTGAGCGGCAGCCCGAGCCACAGTACCTTTTGGTCAGGCTCATGGCTGCTATGATGATGATGATGATGATGATGATGATGATGATGATTGATGATGGATGACTGTTTGCATGAGATTACGGGAGTCTTCGGAATAGGATGGAGTAGCGTGTCGGTGATCTTCTTCAGATTCATTTGTGGATCTCGACGTTTCATATCCCGGTATCTAACCAGTAGAGGTGACAGAGATTGTATTCATATATGTTTTACACAACACGCAGCCGTACTTGAATAACCATATAGGATAGAGGTTACAGGGATATGACAGAGTTACGTTTAATAAGGTTGTCCTCCTTGCTGGTCTGAGTGTCTTTTGACTCAGCGACCTCGAGCACAACGTTGACATAAGGGCGTGAAAGGTGATAAAAACAACCATGTGCGAATCACCACCTCAGTTTCAATCTGTGGGCGCTTACTAGTTTCGACCGCACGTTACTCTGCTGTTAGAACGCCCATCCTGGTAGGTCCACATGAGCGCTTTTCCACTCAACTACCCCAGGTGAAATCAAGACCCCTTGGCCAGCCTTCCACACTTCAGTCGATAACCCTTGTCGGTCAACATGCCGAGTTCCACCGAACTGTTGAAACGAATAGGAGCCACTAGCGGAATCAAACAGTCAGCTAGTTGTACTCATCAAATGTCACGAGGTTAACACAAAAATTTCTCTATTCACTCTGGATGAATGAATACTCGGTTTAGCAAGGACTGAACGAGTCCATATTCATTGTTGAATCCTATAGCCTGGGACGTTTATAATGTTAGTTGATCTCTTACTTTTTTGCAACCCAGTAATACCGTCTTTGATATACGATTAACATACTGAACTGTGTGCTGTGAAAGTAAATAAACCTTCAATGGTTCTGTCTACAAAAGTTGGTGCGCTGTTAGTTATCGCAGTTAGAAATCACTTTGGATTTTGTAAGGAAAACTTTGAATTGGTGTTGTTTTATCACTCAGTAAACTCGACTGGATCGTTTTCATCACATACATAGGACTGCTATTATTATTGTAGAACGTTCCCAGAGGTTTTAGGTTCTGAAGAGCAAATTTGTTGCTTTTGTACGAAATATTTCAGGAGTACTGATACATTGGCCGATTGTTCTAAAACGGTTTTCTTGATAACTGTGAGTTTAATGACTTACTCCAATCGCCGAGAATGAGTTAATTTTAACTCACTCGTAGACAGTGTCATTTTCTAGTAACTTCATCTATGTAGTGATAAACAAATTGACCACTCTGATAGTTTTTGCTGTTGAAAACTCATCGTCGCTGTAGTAGTAAAAAGCTTAAAAATGAGGGTACGCAACACATACTTCATTTCGCTTCTAGCCTTATAATAATTATACGTGGATACTGTTAACGTATCGATCATAATCTAACATCATGAAACAATGCGTTGCAAATTTAGGCTATTCATGTAAGCCTGGTCACATTTTTGGCGGGGTAATTAATTGTTGAAACAAACAAAATTGAGCCTGTATGGCTTCCGATCATTGTTTTGTATTTTTATTGTCCATTGAACTACTTGACTGGTTTGAAACCTGTGTGTACACTCGATGAAGTCCGACGGTTCTGGAACACTGTAAGATTTTACAGAACCATTTAGATGCCATAGTTTGCATCATCCTTTTTTCTTTCAGTTGGGATTGGATGTAGAGGAACTGGAAGAGATCGAGTCTGATGCAGGTTTAGGGAACGGTGGTCTTGGACGTTTGGCTGCCTGTTTTCTGGATTCTATGGCAACACTTGGACTGGCTGGCTACGGACAAGGTATTCGTTACGAACACGGAGCATTTCATCAAGTGATAGAAAACGGCTGGCAAGTAAGCTCCCAATTTTTACGGTAATCAACCTACGGTTTGCTGTTCGCCCTTTTTAATCTGCTGATCTCTGGAATTCCCGATGGTACAAATGATTTTTCGCTGTATAAATTAACTGTACATTAGTGTATTGCCTGGTTGCTACCATTGGTTTTGACCGATGCTTCCTGAGGCGGGTGACTGCACTTCGGAGGAGCGATGGATGGAGGCGATGCGTAGGTAATATGGAACAGACTGGGAAGCGTTTGGCAAAAGGGGAGATGCTGAATAAATATCGTCATACACTCACGTTTGTCAAATGCACCCCCTCCTCGTGTGACCCAGTGTTCAACTTTATGTCTATTCTGGCCAGATCATACAGTTTTATCACTCGAACAATGTCTTCAGAAGTCTTACAAAAATTTGCCATTCCTGAAGTGTAATTATTTTTCAACGAATGCTATGACATAACTTTCATTCCAAGTGGTTTTTCATTTACCCCTGCCTCGCCTTCTTGAGGGGTTTTTCGTTCAGAGCTTCTTTTATGGTATTTGATTTCAGGTTAGGTTTGAAACTCTTCGCGAATGCAAAGGTGTGAATCGTGGATGTTTTTGGAGGCGGATCTGGCTGTCCCTATCCACTTATCAAATTATAGACGGATTGTTAGACAATTCTCAATTTATTGCGGTGCATTGCTGATCGCATGCATTGTCATCCTTCCACACCCCTCCTCCCACACTGAACACACGTTTATCTGCCTTCACTTATACTCTCAGTGTGAAAGGCGGGTTTATAACATCTACGTGCATTTTGCTGTGCTCCACAATTCGAAACTGTGACCTTTTCACTACGAAGATATCAACAGGCTTGCTGTGTTTAACCATCGCTGTCTCCGCCAACAGCAAGGGGGATGATCGCATGAGCCTGGCGGTCCTTCGTCAGCGTGTATTTCGGAACGCTGGGGATTAGCACTGGACGTTATACACTGAGACCACCAACAGCTGGATAAAACCGCATGGGGTTGAAACAGTGAAGTGGTCACAAAATATGAGGGCCCCGAATGTCTCGCTGCGTATAGCGGATGGGTGTCGCTTACATGGTTGGGGTCTCCGTGATCCCTTAAATCGTTGGCGCGAGACGCTGTCCGGGATGGCAATGTGCTGTAGTCAATGGCATATCTGCACTCAAACCACTTTTACCGTCATGTCTTCTTTTATCAACTTTTAACGTTGTTAGCGACGTTTTCTCCTAGGATATTCCACTTCACTGTTGAGGCGAGCGGTGGCTAGAGCCACGGGCTAATGACCGTTATAAATGATTAAATGACTGAACACTGATATGACCTTTTGTTAGCATCTGTCTGTTCAGCTGGAACCATTGACAAAAATCGCGTGACATCTCAATCATTTTCGCCGAAGACCTGAGGCTCAACTCTTCCCCAAGAACGGACTAAACGAAGGTTTATATCCAATGAAAGTGTACTGACTATCCATGTTTTCATGTGAAATCATAAGTCACCATTGACAGTTCGCGTTTCCTGTTTTTGATGACCGTCCAAGTGACCGAGTTTGTATAACGAGCTTATAGACTCAGAAGTAGCGCTCAATTTGTGTTTGTTTGCCCAACATCAACATCAAGCTTCGGTTGTTTTAATATTACCTAACAACGAACTACCCGCAGTTCACTAGAATTTAGCTAGTAACCATCAGCACCACTTTCCATATCGGCCAAAACCACGATGCACTATGATTTATTTTGTCTCATTTGTTGATTAAAGTTTGTTGATTTAGTTCGGTACAACACTGTGGTGAAATCCGTAGAATGCGATCGAATCTCGATGATTTCATATCCAAGAGCTGCGAACGTAGCAAACACCACCCCTATCTTATTTTGTAGTTTTGTTCACAGGACGCAGCGACAAGTGCGTTCAGTTGTTGCTACGCTATGTAATCCGATTGATCGATCACGTGGTATGTGCCTAGCTGTCACAAGAACTACGGTGTAGGTCTGAAAATGAGTTGGATGACTGATCGACAAAAATCCCAAGAGGCGGCCTCGTGCGTTCCTTTGGTTATGCAAATAGTCTGGCTTCGTCGTTGGCCACATCGTTCCCTCTATTATCCCATACTATGGAAATAAGTTTGCAAAAGTATGGTTTCTACGCTCGAGAAACAAAATAAATGTCACGAACGGAAATAACGTTTTCGAAGGCTTTCGAAATCAACCTTTCGTCCAGTGGTCATCATGACTCGGATAGGTCGATTCGTTTCGGAACCAGAACTGAAAGCGGACGGTAATCATCGTCGTCTGAACATTTTAGGAGCATATCGTAGATAGTATGGTGATAAAAACCTTTAATTAAGTTCAACAAAGCTGTTTGCTTCCATCAGCACTTTCGACGTTCACTTTTTATGGATCATATCTTCTAGCCTTTCTCCGATTTTGAGAGTAGAGTTAAATGAAGCATTCATGGACTTTTGCTTTATTTCGTTTACGTTGGAATCATCCTCTGTCAATTTACTATCTGAATGTTAGCATTTTCTCGCTGAGTTTTCAGTTAACGTAGGCAAGAATTCCTGCGCCATGTGTGAATTGGAGACTGCCATCAAGTATGCGCCAAGGCAGAATAATTCCGATCTTCTGTTGAAACGAACGTTAATATTCATTAGAAAGCTAACCAGTTCTCTCTCCTTCCGTAGGTTTTTATTACAACCAACACACGAACACATTTTCAACTGATCTGATCCTGGGACAAAATACGCAGCATGATATACCACGATGAAAACAACAGTCATAGGGCCACTTTGTGCTACTTCCCTGACTCATTAGCATCGATAATTTGGCCCTAAACGTCGGGGCGTTTAGTAGCTACCGCGGTTACCAAACTCATCATTTCAGACCTGCTTATACGCTGATGATAGTAAAATATGTGAACGGGTTTTAGTACAAGATATATAGGAGGGTATGCGAATAAACAGTGAGAAGGCGCAAATCATTTGGTGTTCTCTGCAGTAACATTCTGACAACACATGGACATTTCAAACGTAGAGCCAGTGTTTTACCGAACGGAAAGCACCACTTAAAGGATGACACAGACGGACACCAAAATAAAAACGATGGGAAGGGTGATTACCAGAATTGCCTAGCGTCAACACAGATTATTTTTGAATGTTGGAGAGTAACTTTTGACCAACGAAACTCAGTGTTTAAAATGATAGTGTTTCACGCGCAATTGCAACAAGTTGGTATTATCGCTTTTGCAATAGATAGTGCAATCAATAAAACCAGTTTCGACTCGAAACAGGTCCAAGATTATTGATTTATGGGACCATCGTATGTAGTGACCCACATGGTTGAATATGCTAACTGCGCTTTACACCCACCATATATTACTTACAAAGGTTCAACCTGGAAGTCAATTGGTGAATATCGTCACTATTCAATTTCTTGATGTCTTCCATTCTTACCTGTTCAAAGTGCAGAGCATATGACGAACGTGCTTGTCCCAGCAGTAGAAATAAATTTAAGGCCATTAGGTCTAAGGCAGTCTGATGAGCGAATAATCAACTGCGTGTTCGTCTGGCTTATTGAACTACCATACTGGATCTCACTTGATAGGCTGTGCACAACCGTGCACATGATCACAATCACATGCACAACGCAGCCCAGCGGATATCTATCTGGTTTTCGTGCGTCACATGTGGGTGGTGATGCAAATGTTCGGCTACTAACGTGACCGAATTCAATTGACCCTGATCGATGGGCCATGTACATTCAACACTCTGGTAGATTGTTGTGACGAGGCGTTGCCACATTTGTCAGTGTAGCATACAGGATTGACTGTATCGATCGTCTTTCAGGCGCATCCTTTTTTAGCCTATTGATTGGTCGCTATGTTTCTGTTGGTAATTCGCCGCTTCGCACCCAGACGTCGGAACACGCCTCAACTTTCTGAACATGAGGGTCCAAGTTTCTCTTGCTGCTGATAGGCTGATATTATCCCATTGGGTAAATCCATCGCACTGACTTTTCAACGTACACATGACGTTGTAGTGGACTTTACTGAATTTTGTATTCAGTCGTCGTTATTCTGAGTTTCGTGTTCATCTAAGGTTTGGGAAATGAGTAGGGGGAGATGATGTTCCACTTAGATGTATAAAAGAACGATACCATAAAAACGTTTGATAACCATTGATCTAGATGGACCCACTACACCCCACGTTCCCACCTTGCACCGGCCATGACCACAGGGGCGGGAAAGTTGAAGTATGGATATTTTTGCACTGTGCCTCTATATTTCCGCACTTGGATTAATGCACATAAGCATATGAACCATCCTTAAAAAGTATGTACAACTCTTGAAGAAGGTCCAGCTCGTGAGTATGCTTTAGGTGGAGGGACTGGGAGAGGGCAGATTATGCAAATCACGTCAGTTCTCGTCGCAGTAATCACGCAAGAAAGGTGATCTCACTGAGATCTTTAGAATGGTAAATGAACACTCAGGTGCCCCCATTCGACAGTTGAAAGACTGGAAACAAAGCTGACAAGTGACAGACAGCCCCATATCACTCAGGTGGACTGTATAATGATTTTTTTTCGCTTAGTTTTGTGAATATGTGAAATAAGTTGTCCGGCAATGTTGAGAAAGCCTCGACAGTGTTTGACTTTAAGACGTCGGATACTTGCCTGGAGAGTCCTATTCTGCAGTTTCAGTAGGATGAAGTGGCTTCCGAGAGGGTTTCTGGGACTCATTTTCCTACTGTTTTTTTATATTAATATTACCACTGTTTTTGGTAGCGGTATTTGTCTCTTATTATTACTATTAAACCACAATTTCCACTTTTTGTTGTTAGATTACATCTTCCTTCTCAAGCGGTACGCAATGGCACCCCGACCTAAGGACGATTATTCCCAAGCTAAGCTGGTTTGGTTATTGATTGGTAATTCAAATTGCGATGTCTTGCCAACATGAACGGCTGTTGCCATTACTTTGCACGAGCCTCGAGGGGCCAGGCACGGTGCATGAGTTGGCGTTTGGAATATGAGAGTGCGCCGGAGTGTGAAGTATATATGAGACGTTTTGCCAATTACAGGAAAGACGATATTTGTAATAGAACGTATGAGGAGTTTGGTACCATGAGCTTTACAAATAATTCGTGACGCTCGAAGATGTTTGGGGTGGCCTCGGACTCACAATGCGTGTTGACCATCTGGGCTGACGTGCTTGTACGCGTGCATGCATGTGTGCGCGCTGTCCACTCGGGCCCTACCGCATCCGTGCGTGTATCCGTCGTTTCCTAATGACCATCCATATAATCGCTTCGTCAAGACGTTCAATTTCTATACTGATTAATGCTGTTGCACTTACATGTGACGGTTGCTCGCGCCTATTCTACTCGTTACTACGAAGGAGCGGCTTTACTAACTGCCTTTTGACGTATGGGATACAACAGCGGCAAACATATGATAGTACACCAAAAAGTTGCAGTTTAATGACCAGATCACTAACTTCAAGTGAATTACTGATCGTAAAGTGGCTAACTTTACTACACGCATCACATCTGACGCGCGACAGCTCGCTGATTATGGCGTCTGTTAGACGATCACTAGCGCCTGTCTAGATTGGGCCGCCTGGTATCACGTAGTCCACAAGTGGCCTTGTGTGTCGCATGATGGCAACTGCGTTGAGGCTTAAAGGCTGAATACTGTAATGGGAGCTAAAATCGATGATGGGCTCCAGTAGGCACAGTCAGCCCAGTCAGCAATATCGGTTAAGTCTGCCAGTGGTTCAATATTGGAGTGACCGAACGACGACGTGTATTGCTTGATGCGATCAAACACATCGAATAACACCGTGCAACCAACCCGAACATACAAAACTGTAAAGAAGTTGGATAACACTATCGAATGAAAAATCCACACCACGAACGACATCTTGCCCAACCGCACCCAATGTGAAATCGACCAATAAAAACAGACATACCGTATGCTTAATAACGGGGTGTTTTTTTATGGGTGCACGCACTATTTCCCCTGAACAGATTTTGATCAGAAGCCGGTGTTTGTCTGGATTTTACAAGAGGTACAAACAACAGACATTTGGTTCTTCTTTTATGACATCTGACAATATCAATACAATCCGCGTATCACTCGTTCACTTGTGACCATTTTAGAACCAACCAACGAACTTTTAGTGATCATCAGTTTGCACTCGGATCAAACTGTCAAGTTAGTGTGAAGTTGTCTTCCAAGGTACCTAAGCATTTTAACCAGAACATATACTTGGAGTTGATTTGGTGAGTATAATGTGGCCTCATTCTCTTGGTCGAATAGATGAGGACTATCTCATTACTGAGGACGACAAACCCCTATAACACTCGAGAAGTCTGAAAAAATGTTGTTATTTTACTTTTCATTAATAAAACGTTGTGCGACCAGCTTTGGCCTTCTTTACCACCAACAGGATTATGGGCAAACCGGTGACCATCATGATTCGGACGTTACCACTGATTCACTGGGCATCAACGTGGGGATTTTTTTTTCCAAAGAAATTGCTCGTAACATCAAGTCCATGCGATTATACTTTGTTCCCCCAAGGAGTCGGTTACGTGTCTTTATTTGGAGGAGTAGCGAAGTCAATGCCAGAATCCGTAATCCTTGTAGGTAGGGTGATGGCTGATTGTCTAATTTCACTTGTGATAATGTAACCGTGCTGGTGAGGTAATCGAGATCCGTATCTACTTGACCTCTAATGCTACGCTGACGTGGTGGTCGGGCTTGTGTGCTGTTTTGATCTGGCGGACTATGCTGACTAGGACTCCGGTCCTTC
>LOND01000137.1:174980-199423 GCA_014220965.1 Paragonimus kellicotti | reverse complement strand
TTCCATGTGCCTCCGGGCGATAATTGTTTTCTGAGGCCAACTGGTAAACATTGGCGCCTTCAATGTCCGCACTCTCCGACAAGTCGGTGAGCAAGCGTTCTGCACTGAGTAAAGTGGGTAGGTGTCGCCTGCCTGGATGGGGTCCTCGTGATCACTCAAACCGCTGGTTAGAGACGCTATCCGAGATGGCGGCGTGTCGCAGTCAATGGCGTACCTGCATCCATACCATTTCTAGTTCTTCTGCTTAGTTTCTTCTATTAATTTTCAACCATTTCGTAGCGTTTTTTTCTTCCAGGATATTCCACGTCACTGTTGAGGTGAGCGGCAGCCCGAGCCACAGTACCTTTTGGTCAGGCTCATGGCTGCTATGATGATGATGGCGGCGCGTACAAAATCACTCATGCGTAATGTAACTGTTGGTCCACTAGTAGAACGAACGGCAATTACCTCAAGTAGCATTTCACGGTACTTGTTCGACCCAGCATTAACGTGAGATAGTTTTTACCAGTAAAACTTGTTTACAGTTGTCCAGCTGTATACGAGCTTGGTTAAAGAACTGCTTCTTGACGTTCCACGTATCCTGAGGTAATAATGAGGGCTGTCATTTGAACGAACGAAAAAAGTGAGTATATCATATTGGGGGGATTGTAAGCTAACGGAATTATTGTCAGGTGCCATAAACCCACCCATTATTAATGTCTAGTGGGGCAAGTATTGAGTCTCGTGGAGCTAGACCCTCATGCCACGAACTCATCAGAATGTCTAAAAATATCTAGAACAGCATACGATGAGCGTATTACGGTTAACTCCATATGACTTCAATCCACTCGAGTGTGTTAGAGACTTCCTGAGACCTGCTGAATGTCCCAGCGTTCATCGCATGGCAGTTGACCTGTGTGTGCAATGAAGTGTCGCAAACTAATCTAACCGGTTTTGTTTGAAGTGGAAAGAGCAAACTGGAACCGATCCTAATCCGCGACGGTAATATAACGGCCAGTCTTCCTGACCGCAAAAAAAAACAGTTCATGTCGGACAGATGTCACACAGTTGGTAGAAGTCTGTTACATAAACCATCTTCGAGATCTCACCATCACCATCGGTCACCAGTCGTCCGGCGGTAATTCCTATATGAACACATACTACTCCCAGCGTATACTTACCTCTGACGATGGTCGTTCCCCTTCAGTTTTGTGGATGCTGTTGATTGCCGTCGACCTCTAAGCGCATGTTTTTAGTTCCTGTCGTCATTCGTTAACATACTTGAGTACCAAAAACATTGCCAGCTAGATAACATTTAAATGTACTTCTTTTAGGTTGGTATACATCCTTGGTAAGAAAAAGGTGGTCCGAAGCGTACGTTCTGTATGGATCAGTCGTGAGTGTAACGTCCACTGCCCTCGCTCGGACTCGGTGCACCTTTAGGTATGGATGGGTCGAATATCCATTCCTCCAGAATGAATGAAAAAGGTCGTTGTTGCTGTCTGTTACATCTTGTGTGACTTATGTAACTTTTGATGGGTGATGGATGTGTCCGGGCAGATTCGAGAGAACCTCCGAATTGCGCGTAGTCGTAGTCAGTGAATTCAGTAACGACAATTGAAACAGCCTTATAAACGGAACGATCCTGCTAGTCCCACACCGGTCAAAACGGTAGTCGAAAAGCTGAATTTTATACGTTGCTGAATAAAGTGTACAAAATAATTATTCCGTCTCAACTCAAATGTGAAGCAGCTGGGTGTCCAAATAAACGGGCAAATAACTATCCAATTACGGAGCTGTGCAAAGTCCACACAAAATATCTGAAAACGATCCAAATTGGAGGTCAGCGAAACAACTGAATTCAGGTGAAGGTGTGACAACACGATAGCTGGATTCAGTATACTTTTCGAAATAATCATACGTAGTTGTAAACAAATACGAAAATCGCAGATAGATGTCAAATGATTTTGAGTTATCAGTCCGGAATGCCTGCTTTAATAAAAAGACGTGTGGATAGCAGCGGGATGTGCCTTTTGCAGATGCAATCAACGTTTCCCAGCAAATCATCAGCAAACGATTCAATCATTTCAAAAATGAGTACAATTATGAAACATTTTTTGGGCTGCAGTTACATAACGCCTAACAGTTAATCTTACAAAGCATAAGAATGATGCGTCAGCAACACAGATTGACTTGCTCACTCTTTATAGGCGGTATTTGGGTGACGTGTCTAATGGATGAATCAATAAGCCCCAGAGAATACTGGAGCGGTTCAAATCAGCTGGTAAAAATATTCGTTTCACCATACAGCCTGAACCATCCGAAGACGTCTTGTTCCTAGACGTATGCCTGCCGCATCGCACGGATGAAATGATACAAAAAAGTACACTGTGAGTTAATCTGGATCGGGTAATATACAAAATTTCACAATTTTGTACCATTAAGGCAGAGAATCAGTCTGATTCGGTGCCTAGCCGACAAAGTTGCGAAAATCTGCTGAAGTGACACTTTCGAAGAGGAACGACAATTCATAGTTGACGCACTATTTGAAAACATCTATCCGGAGCAGTTTATTCAAAGGACATACGTTAAGCGGCACAAGGTAAGCCAAGCCGCACACTGCGAACGTAAAGCCTGTTTATATTTCACTGCCTTTCTGGGGCGATAATGTCTCTGACAATATAAGTGACGGACTTAGTTTAGCACTAAGCAAGGTCTGTGTGACAGCTAGACTGCGTACCCAGTTTAATTCCATATTAATTCTGCGCCTTGAGTTAGAAAATACATTTCCAGTCCCTTCTGCCAACTCGTTTGTTCCTGTGGAACGAGCTACACAGGCAGCACGACACGGCGATTATCTGAACGTACTCAAATGCATCATCCAGTATGACTAACTCATTGAATGGCAAAATCTTGTCCGTCCTAGGTTGCTGCGCACCTAATGAAGTCCAACCATTCAATCGATCTCGACAGAATTCATTCCATCCTATCTATCGAGTCCGTGGTTTACATTCAAAGCAGGTTAAAGTTCGTTTGTTGGCAGCCGCAGAAGTCATTACCATTCGCCACTATGTACTCAAAAACGTTTCGTCAAAACGGTGAATCTGCCGTGTTTCTGTGTATATGTCCGGACTGAACAGACTACGTAATCATGATCATTATCCTAGCCTCCGTCCCTATTCCGTACAGTTGACTGTTAGGTGTTACGTAACTAGACCTCAAAAAGACTTGATCCTTCTGAGATTGATAACGAATCATTCGATTGTTATTGTACCCTCTATCCCACGCGAATAACTCATATAAATGAGTATAACCGATTTATCCAATTGCAAATTGTTATTCGATTTCCCATGTGGCCATCAGTAGTTCGCCTGACTCAACACACTTCAACACAGTTCGGTATGCTGACCAACGAAGACTATGGATTGTGGAGGGGGGATCAAACGGTCACGATTTCACCTCGGAAAGTTAAGTAAGATGTACGCATGTGGATCTTTGAGGATGTTTGATTCAGTGACTGCCTTTAGATTTTGAACACTACAAATTGAGGTGGATTAGATCGGTATATGTTACTATCTTGTCCACTGGAATAAGTGAATTGAACTTCGTTTGTCATACAAAAAAAAACACTTTTCCTAAACTCCTCAACAACATGCGACGAGAGGTGGGTAAAGCAGTCATCTTAAATGGTTGATCTGTTGGATGTTGCTATGCCTGAGAATAAACAAACGATCTTTTCAGGAGAAAATTCTTACTCACTGAGTCGATCATTCCTTCGTTCACTCGCGTCCCTTACTCTGAACACGGCGCTCGGTTAGGCGAGGTTGAGAGAGACGTTCAAACTTGAGTAAAAATGTTCAAGAATGGTGAATATTTAACAAGGTTGTCCGATCGGATCATGGAGTCAGGTTAATTTCTTACTAGACTTAGTTACTATTCGAATTTGAATTAAAAGGTTCAAACATTTTGTTGATAAGTTGTCATCCAAAGATATCGCATATTGTTGCCTACCTGAAATTTCACAATTGAAGGTTTGTTATAGAAGAAACCTGGTTTCGAAATATGGGTTTCGGATGAACTCGAACCAGTGACACAAGCAACATACCAAAACGTGACAAACGTTCTAACAGCCATTCTAGAAAGCCGCAGTCAATCCCATGGACCGTGTGATGAACTCCATATAACACATTGTGTTGAGCTGTCAACTAAGTTCCTTAGCGAAATTTCTGAACTCCTGTTGTGTCTTCCTTGTTCAGCTGACAAAACACGCCGTGGTTGATAAGCCTGTCACTACCACTGGTTCTAGTTCAGCCGAAGCCGGCTTTTTCACGATTGTCTCTCTCAAATTAACAAATTTGCCAAACTACTTACCAGTAATTATACGGAACGTTGAAGATAGATGAAAATTCGCACTTCTGTGCCACACTCACAAAGTCCGCTTTTTCACGTAGATTGACAAAATGGTCATGGAAATTTCTGTGGTAAGACGGTGTGTCATTGAGTACTCCGTGTGGCTGTCGTTTTTCTAGCTGTCCTCTGGAGGTATCTGGTGCTAGTAAGTCTAGGGAAGGCCCCAGTATCACTCGTATCCGTTTTGTCTGTGGAGTTCCCCAATCAGTCGGCGTAAATCGTAAGAGGAATTCTTTTCACGTTGTTGTTGTTTCTTTATAATAATTATATATATGTTAGGTTATTTCTATTACGTAGATATTTATGAACAGCTGCGAAAAATTTAGTGGGCATATTTTTCTGTTACTGGTATTTGTTCTACCCACATACTCAAAGACAAAAGTGTCACACAGACTGGGAGTGTGAATGATGGCAGGTGGGTTCCAGTACCCCCACTGGCAGTGGCAGTGTTTTATGGTAGGTAACTTATACACGTCTAAGTTCGGCCTTCATGGATATCCTTACTTATGGACCGTTTGCAGACTGTAAAAATGAGGAATGACGGAACTCGTTGGTTTAATACATTTAGACTAGTTTCGTGCTAGAGATCCTTGTTGAAACTTCTACCTGTTGGGAATGTTTACATGCTGTACGCTTGCACTCACTCAACTTCTCACGTCCGATCCGTACAAATCGAGAGCTGAAGATCACTGTTCGCTTGTTAACCACAGATGTATGGTGATGCACTAATTAGGTTACTTAACTGTACAGTATCGCGAATTTTGGGTCAGTGTGCCATGAGTTTATCGTGAGTTAGTACTGTTCTCACAACTCACTGGGTATTTTGTATTGCAACCAAATGGAAATTACCTCTCACCATTTTGTCATCTTATCTCGATATTGAATTAAGTGTGACCCGCCTCAATGTTGATTTTCGCCTTCGTATAGTATTATCCTTTGAGTGTTTATGATGGACGTTAAACCACTTGGTTTCTATGCCTTAACCACCTTATCTGAGTTTGGCATTTTAAAAAAAATACCCATGATAGATTGAACAACCCGATGAATGGCTCCAGTTTGGAAATCCTTGGGAAAAAGAACGACCCGAATATTCCCAGTCGGTGCACTTTGGTGGCCGCGTGGTCCATGACAGTGACGGTTCCGTTCATTGGACTGACACGGAAATTGTGACTGCTATCCCGTACGACATTCCGATACCTGGCTTTCGAAACAACACTTGCAATACGCTTCGGTTGTGGGCCGCGAAGGCAGCTAAGAACTTTGATCTACAAACTTTTTTACAGGAAGACTATATAAACGTGAGTCTACGATTGAGTCTGTTGTTTGTTGTCAGACTGTTGGTTGCGCCTAACAATGTAACTTTGAAATTCCGATGATCGTCAGCTACACACAATCCCTAGATTGAAACTGAAATGTAGGATAGTACTTCTTGGAAATACACAATGGAGCCTGATGGTTAAACTTCTGCATCATTATAAGAAGATGCATCAATTGGTCTCTTGGTTGGATCGTCCATGTTAATGATCACTCATGCTCTGTCCCTAGGACTAGAGTCGGGCTAAAAGTATTCTACCGTTCTTACCTAACTTGTTCCCATTCGTTTACGTTAGATAGAAATAGTCCGCTTCAGAATGCCAGTTTTGCGCTGTTTACGGCCGCGATGATACGAAGCGGTAATTGCGTATAACTTCAGGTGGATATAGGCTTCTGGTCGTAGCACAAGTTGTAGCCAGTTCGATCCTTCTTCAGGCTGTCTATAAGAGATTGACCCTAACACAGACGGAACCAATCTTGGTGTGCTTATATGAGAGTGAACATCAGACGAAACCGTACAGTCTATGTTTTTCTTGAGAATCACTTTCAACTCATGACAACATCCTCATCGTGAGCAAGGGTTTTCATCACGCCCTCTCTTCGAGCTCCACGAATAAGACAGTGTGCATTTCATAAGCAATACTGACACAACATTAACCAAGTCATAGTGTGTTCACTGTTGTGACGTCTGCTTGAAAGATCAGAAAACAACTTTTGGCACTGATCAGCACACATCGCTTAGGCCCTACGTCCATCAAAAGAAACAACATGTACCTATTCCCTGAGTAGTCACATGGAACAAGAACTCAAAACTTTACCACAAGACAGAATTATCCGGCCCGTTGCGAGGTGAAGTTTTGTGTTTGTACTCTTGAAACCACCACCCCGCATCAGTTGCACGAATCTTGTTTGCTTTGCTGTTCATGTTCTTTCATTGTCGCCTTGCAGTCATTTCACTTGAAAAAACAGCTTTATATAAACCTATTTCTTTAGGGAATTAGCTACAATCTCGTTTGAACCTTTTGAACGTCTTGTTTACACATAGCATGCCTAGTGCCATTTGGGGGTTACATAGTAGAGCAAAAGTGGTCACATATATGTCGCACCCGATTTTCGTCCTCGTGCAATGTTTTAAACTGATAGACGTTTCAAATAAGTCGGGTCGACGAATATCGACTTTTAACCCCTATAGCGTGATTATGTTATCAAAAAGGGGCTGTATGCTTCTGCTGAGTCACGGCTTTCAATCCCATCAACCCGGTGTGTTCCAACTGTTGTGGTCCACCGAGTGTTACTGCACTGATCCGACCGAACCGCTTGTCACTCAGTAATGTGGCTACAGTGGGTTGTTTCCGTTTCCACTGGCTATCCCATCGCGGGCCTCTCACAGATACAGAGAAAAATCCGAGAAACCCCTTGAGGCATTGAGTCACAGAAAAGTAATATTAAGGCACATGTGGGCGTTGTCCGGATATCCTAAAGGTGAAAACCCATAAAAGAGCTTTTTTAAGCGAACCGTTTACTTACCATAATCCTGAGTTTTGTCTGTGCGCTTGCTCTGAATGTTAATCTTGAACTCTATTTAACGTCTTGTCTTTTTCAGGCGGTTTTAGCTCGAAATCAAGCAGAAAACATCTCCAGAGTGCTTTATCCAATCGACCATGTGTACGAAGGGAAACAGTTACGTCTAAAACAGGAGTACTTTTTGGTCTGTGCATCGTTACAAGTAGGTACCACATAGCCCAGTAGTTCATATGTACTGTTTTTACTGTTTTTACCAGCCGAAATTTTACAGTTCTCTTCATAGGAATGTACGCTTAAGTCGGTTATACCCATTGTGTTCAAAATTGTGCGGTCTTCCAATGTGTTACAGGTTTTGTTGTGAGATGCATGGTACGTGCAGGAATGTGACGGAATAGGTGGTGTATAGTAATTTTTGTGCCATGTTTCACTAGCGCGCTGCCAAACGTTCCACGTGTGTTATGAAGCGAATCCCCGTGGATGATAACTGCGACGCGTGACATAATCGAGCTGATACGGCCACCCCGAGCCATCGCTCATTGGCTATCCATTATGTACTGTGTAATTCGATTAAATCGTAGTGCTCTGCTCCAGACTGATGCGGTTGGTAGCGGACGGACCCGTCATTCACGTGACTTTTTGGGACAGACATTCACCAAGCCAGTTTTTTTAATATCTTGTTTGTTTTCCCTTCTGTGATCTTTGTTACCTGTACACAAACGCCTGTTTTGAGTTGTAACCCGTATGTAATGTTTGCAATCCATGCTCTATCGTGAAGGTTTTCTCTTACGAGTTTTGCCCACGCAGTCAATGGAATAGAGGAATAATGTCCTCAGCATCGCTGCTTGCGACAGGTTAGGTCCGCCACTCTGTTTTATTTCTGCTTACTGACAAGAGGTAATACTTTCTGATCACATACTAAAGTTAAAAGACTTATGAGCAAAAAAGTGCTCGCGTGTGTGAACTTTCCGCCAGCTGCAACTATTTTCTTCTCTGACGATGCGATGACATGCCGCTTAGAAGTGGTGAGTTTTAAGGCCCCTACGGAGAATTCGTCGCTCTCAAGGTGCGTTGAAACACCATCACTGAGAACGAAACAACAAACTACAACCGCCGTGTAGCAAAGCAAGAAGTTCACGGCTTTCTTCCTGTATATTGACGAAATCCCACACAGAAGCTTACAAATGTCAGAAATTCTGGTGCTGTAAACTCGCTTTGTTAACCGCAAAATTTGAAACACTGAGTTCCCTTTAACCACTTCATCAGAGCAGAAAGAAGACATATATTGCGATATGTTAACATTTCATTTACTCTCATCAGTCGCAAACGTAAAACATGCTAGTTATATACATCATATAGATAGGACAAACAGGGACTAGACACATCTACAAGCACATCAATTATTATGTAATTGATGTGCTTGTAGATGTGTCTAGTCCCTGTTTGTCCCTATCTATATGATGTATATAACTAGCATGTTTTACGTTTGCGACTGATGAGAGTAAATGAAATGTTAACATATCGCAATATATGTCTTCTTTCTGCTCTGATGAAATCGTCAAATGCTTGTCTAACATGGTGTGGGTAGATCGTTAATCCTTTCGTAACAGATGACAATACAGTGATGGCTGCCAGTATTCTAAGCCTCTACTTCGCCTGGACATGCACTGGTGCACGACCACTTCAGTATTGACAGGCAGGAAACCCAGCGGACAAATATGATGATTAGTTCTTTTGATCGAATGTTATTTGATTACTGAGCACATGACTTCTACGTCGACTTGTTCGACAGGTCCCTCAGCGCATATACGGAAGCCGATTTTGACAGTTGGTTAAACGTCGCTAACAGTGTTACTGCTGTAGAAACGGAGTTTTAGAAATGGTGGCCCGGATCCACCGACATTAGCTGAAGCCTCAACGTTCACGTCACAGTTGACGTTCGACGAGGATTAAAAATCGTGGAGTTAAATTTATGCGATTCATTTTACTCCTAATGCATACCGACATTTTCGTTAGTCTTTGCTCTTAACTATCAAGAGTCGTTAGGAGTGGAGTCGCAGGCGTTCGTTTGTTTCACGGATTGCACAGAGCAACCTTTCTATTGAGTTCCTTTGGAATGAAAAGTTCGAACGCCTGGTTTTCTGTTATTAGGAGACACTTCCACTTCGACAATAAAGTGGATCACAGAAGAATAAGTCAGATGATCGGTCGCTTCGATAAGATATGTTTCAGAACTATTCATTGAAAAATATTGAACCGTTAACATTCCGATTTTTGCTCATGACTTACAAGTAACGATTGTCACCGGAAAATAGGATACGACTATCTACGTTGATGCAAAACAAACTGGGAAAGGAGGGGCAAAACACTAAAATGTTGATGGATGATAAGAGGAAATGTGTGCACAACATTTTGCCGCGTTTAGTGCACAATGACGGATACCGTGATAAGCGCATCCCTCGACGGTGGGTTTTACTTTGAACTTGGTGGGGGCTCCACTCGATAAGGGTCATAACGTTATAGTTGACACCTTATTACCAATCACATCATGGCGAACAAGCTAAGCAATCGTTGTACAATAATTTAACCACAACCGACTCCCAACAAAGGCATCATTATGAGAGCGCCTTCCTCAGGAGTGAGTCAGGTGATCAACTTCTTGCAAAATGTCAGATGAAAAATGTGAAATTTGTTAGTCTTCAGCTTCACATCAACGTGCACGTACTCGGTCACCTTGTGAGTAAAAATCTAACAGTTTTATTCAGCAATCAAGCTGGATATGGGGTCTACGCTGTCGTACATGTGCTGGGGATTCACATCACCCGATAACTATTCTGTAGTTATTTCTAACGCCTTCATCTGCTATAACGAAGCTTTACTACTAACGTTAACCGAAAGATCTTCAAAATCGACCAGGTGACGAGAATGCAGTTCTTCATCGTTGCTTCACGTTTTAATGCATACGAAAAAGATGGAAAAGAAAAAATCTAGCGTCCGGGTGTCAAGGTAAATCAGTTGTTTTTTGCTGCGCTCACGAACAAACAGCGAACCCTGTGAATGACGTTTTTCGAAAAAAACTATCCAATATACGCGGCGTAGTACCATGCAGGTGGTGTAAATAATCGCGATACATATTCCCGTTTCCCGTATATTTTTGAACTACCGTTAATCTGTAGATGCTGAGTAACAATGCTCCAAAAGGTTTGAGAGATAGTTTACGCTTATCTAGATTGGAACGGCTCAGAAAGCTTCCTGTTAGCCCACCATAACATAAGAAAATCATAGATTTATGAGTTAAGGTTGCCCACTATTTAGATCGCGTTGTAACAGGAGATCTCTAATTTTGTAAATCACCTTGGTAGACAATTCAACCAGTCATCCTGTAGGGGATTACTGAAACGGAGGTATGAGTATTCAAACTCTCAAGAAATAGCTTGACACGGCGGCGAGGCACGTCCAAAAGCCCACAGCGATCGGATCGCGGACAACACGGGCGACCGGACGAGCCATCGCTCAACGAGATCGGACCAACGGACGAGACATGGCAGGCAAAATGGGATGGATGACCAGATCGGAGGCACGATTATTCCAACACTCGGTGGAATATCTCGACACGGTCGTGAAATACGGTCAAAGCCCACAGTGGATAGATTGCGGACAACACGAGCGACCGGACGAGCCATCGCTCAACGAGATCGGACCAACGGACGAGGAATGGCAGGCGGAAAACCCCCGACAGAAGGCGTCGGTCACACACACAAACCGGGCAGAAGTGCACACGACGTGTGAGCGGAAACCGGGGTGTGTTGTGGACCGGAATTTCGATTCATAAACGCGAGCGCGCGTGTGGCATGGTAACCAGCGAGTTGGACAATATAGATGGTGCTTCATTGAACGCCTTTTCACAACGGTTTATGGCTCACTGATTGAATGGCACCTGTCTGAATGTTTGGACACAATTTACGAATATGTGACTCGCTGTTTTCAGCGGGGATCTTACGTGACATTCGGGCTATTGTGTGTGTGTACAATTCCTGGTTGCTTTTGCGCCGAGACAGCCAATATGAAAGTAAACCATCATTATTAACTGGAAGTTCATAACTCTTCACTCGGGTTCAACTACAGCCTCAGACGTGCCTAATGCTGAAGTAACTGTTGCTTATATGGAAGATTCCCATGGTTTGCCAACTTAAGAAGCTGACACACTGAGTCTCACCTCGTTCATTTCTTAAATATCACAGTTCCCGCCAGACAAAACGCAGCCGCATCGAACAGCTTTTCTGTAAGGATTTACAATTTGTCTCCCACTTCGCTTTAAGGATTTTTAAATTTGCTGCTCGGTTTAGTTAATTTCACGACTGGTGGATCTTTCAACGGACTCCGCGGGTTTCTTTGATTATTGTACCAACTTCACGATGAGTTTTCTCACACAAAATCCGGTTGTCTGTTATTCTGTCTTGACTGTGATATGTAGGAGGATGCGAGAAACAGAAAGCGGGCGTAAATCGAGAGAGTTTGGAAGGCAGACCGACGATGGAGCACTGCAGTGGTCTATTGAACTGATTACAAGTGGGCCACGTCCGAATAGCAGAATGAATGGGACCAGTTTTCCGCAATCCAAGTTCGCCCTTCAAGAAGAAAGGTCACGTGGATTTGGGTGGAATGTCGTTCGCGAGAGGGGAGTACCTTGTGCTTGAGTGGTAACAGTTCAGACGCATAAGCACTGGCTACCGTGACATAGGAACTGCCCAACCGGATGTTCGTTCGAACGAAACGCACGGGTGGTAACCGAAGCATGTAGGTTGAACAGCTTTTGGTCAGTCCATTCGCGCGAATTTCAGGCGAGTGACATAACGGGTGATAAGCGAAACTGTTATTGTGTTGCGCTGTGAACCCAGAGGCGTTCCGTTCAAACCTTTGAAAGGTGCGAACAATGACGGATGGTGTACGAGATGATTGACTTAGACGGTGGTTGTCGTAAACCTGTGTTGAATGTAGTGGAAATTGACGGAATTATTGAATGTGTCCGCAGATATCATCATAAGGCTAGATTTCCGGAAGATGCGTACAAGGATGAAGTTTTACAAAGACATGTCAACTACAACTATCAACGGTTTGTTGGACTGCTGTTCCTTCACGATCAAAAAGCTGTCCCATTTACTTATTGGCGGGAATTAGCAAGAAAGTAAGACACGTCGGGTGCATTTTGTTCGTGAATTGGAGGACGTTGTGAGTTGTGCGCAGACTGTTTTGGGTCCGTATCATAGGTCGCTCACTTAATAGCCCGAGGACACACAAATAGTGCGGAACTGTCGGGGCCAAATTGCGATGACGACAGCCATCGTAGATCAGATGAAAGTGGTTTTCTTTGTCACTCACCATGTGGACCATCAGAAGGTCACGCGCTTAGTCTGTCTAATCCCCACCCTCTATTTACTGTATACGTGTTTCGTTTGATAGGATATGCGACTTCTAATGTCATGTTAGCCAATTTCTAGTCGTTTGAACTGCTATCATCCGATCACATGACGACTGCGTCTCATGAACTACAATCCACCTCGATGAACTTATTCGTTTGTCGTTCAGTCAGAACATATTTGTGATCAGATTTGCAGTCTGTCTCACTACTCCATCACCGATCTGGTTAATTCTTTGCTTTGTTAAGGTGAACAAGCCATAAGTGGAGCCAAACCAACCATTAGGAGAAGGTGAATCTTTCGAACCAACGAGGTTCCTTAGTCTTTATACCTAATGTTGGCACTGACGTGATACGTGTAGTCTTCACAGACTCGCAGCTGTTCAGTGCCACCAGACTTGTTACCTCGTTTTGATTTCTAGGGCAGCAGCCTCTCAACACAGATGACAGACGGTGACCCTATAGTGACAACGAAAGGTGGCTGGTATGAGATGGCTTTTCGCGCACACAATTTATTGCGAACGTACTGTAACCTTGGATCCACTGGGCGCATTAGCTTCCTCTGTCAATGTGTGTGTGTGTGTGTACTGTCTACTCGAGCATTGACCAACTGCTTGCCGTGTCGCATCCGC
This sequence comes from Paragonimus kellicotti, assembly GCA_014220965.1. Classification (NCBI taxonomy): domain Eukaryota; kingdom Metazoa; phylum Platyhelminthes; class Trematoda; order Plagiorchiida; family Troglotrematidae; genus Paragonimus; species Paragonimus kellicotti. The sequence goes on along the minus strand of LOND01000137.1, from coordinate 186,151 downwards.
GTGCATCGTCTTGACCATCTGATTGCTTATTCAGGCCAATCGATGTGTATGTCGATTCATGCTCCTGCTTCACTTTGCTCCCACGCTTGCACGTGACTGTGGCTCGCGCGTAGTCTATTTCTTACGGCGAACGGCCTACCTTACGAACCGTCATGTTGGTGCATACGTACAAAATACACCACCTAACCAGCACACTGTTTCATGGTTGACACTCCTCACAAACTGCAAATCTCGTCATAGACATATGCTATCCCCGACGGTTATTCACACTGGACAGTCTTCACCTGCTTCGGGACGCAGGGGAGTGATATTGACTTCAGCATATGTGTCTTTATTTACGGCTCACGTAGTTTTGTTCTGTGACTTCGTTGTGCAATACTCATTACTCCGCCCCTTTCTGCTGTTGATTGATCATTTTTCTCCTGCTGTATGACTATCTTCGGTCAACACAATGTATGCAGCAATATCACGCCATACTAAGTCAGCATTTTAGTTGTCCTCTAAAAATCCTACAGATTAAAAAGTTGAAATGACAAGTTATAGTAGTGCGTCGTGCTGAAAGATGAAAAAGATGAATTACCGAAATATCGAGACATTCACAGTTCACAATAAAGTGAGGAGTATCACAATTTCTTAATACTGTAGATACAAACCTCAAAAGAGAAAGCAGCTTTATCTCCCAGGTTTATACTACCTTGGTGACTTTTCGGTCTTCCCGAATATATCAACACGATGAACCAGCTCACTTTAAACTATTACTGTTATCAAGAAACTGTTGAACACGAATGATAACCGATGCAACCATAAGTTCTTTATCTCAAAAAGGAAGTGCAGAGCATGCTTTATTTTACTGTGTTCATCTGTCTAACTAATCGTCTTTGGGTTCGACCGTTTCCGTCAATGATGACTCTCATTCGCCCGTTTTCTTTTACATTCTATAAAGTACCTATCAGTATGGTGTAATATCCATCGTTCTACTGTGGATCGTGAATGCTTCCACGCTTCGTTACACCAACGACTTTGTTCATCCGTTCGATGTTTAACGCTGGGTTGCCACTTCGGCTATTTTTGTTAGAGGTGTGCGCAAACAACCAGCATACAAGTATGTGTGCTGCATCAGAATGTCTGGAATTAAGCATCAACAATTTCGACCATAAGAAGTTGAGCTCACACATCGTTTAATACGCCTACCAAGCAATGGTAACTAGCCGAAATTTTATGCGGTTTCAGTCACCTCCGATCGACTTGAACAAGCGACAAATTTGCAGTCTCCTCTGATCGATTAGTAATTTAAAGAACTATTTACATTTGAGAATGTAAGGGACGAACACTACGACCTCTTACTTAAATTTCAGTTAAATGCACAGCTTATGCTATCGTGGTAATTTTTATTCACAAATTGCTGGGGAATAGTTGGATCTCTTAGATTGTTAATAGCCGACTATCAACTTTGTTTGATTGCAGCTTCCCATAGAGATTGGCAATTTCAGTTGCAGGTTGTACAGTCGTAGGTTAGTCTTTTCGATTTATCCTTACTTGTGGCCGTTTGTTTTAGTCTGCGGTTATCATGCTTTTCATCACATGTAGGCACAGTCCGGCTGACTCGATTGATCAGGCAAACATCCCACCGTTACCGTCACAGAATAAGATCAGGCAGGTTTATCGGGCGCCATAGCTTATTACCACGTGCGTGTTCGCATTCTAAGCGGATGTACCAACACGTTGTGCCCGACTGATGCGCATAACTACCTCAGCCCATGGAGCAAGACAACCACAATACGTGCGTGCTCTCATCTAAAGCCAGCCTGTCCAATGATGGTTAAGTATTACGAACTGGCTGAAGGATTTTCGCTACTGGCTAAAAGTGGTGACCAAGAACTGTAAGCTAAAAAAAATGCTCAACTGCAACGTGAGAACCTCTGGATTCCAGCTTGGTTTTTGTCACTGTTCCTGATTAACACATCTTCGTGTCTATCCTTGAGGCGGAACTCCGTCTGCTGTGCTTGTGAAGAGGGCCGGAAGAACGTTGCACCAGACGACTTAATACTGACGAAATCGCCACATCCAGATGTGCAGTTACAGTAATCTCCATAAGAGACATAGTAACTCCAATAGATTAAGCCATGGTTTTATGAAATAGATCCCCAGCTTTCGTTATTTTCCTCCGCGTACTTTAGTATCAAATCTCTCATTTTTGTAACTCCTCTAATGGCTAGTTTTACTACAGTTTAAACGTTTACCCCAATATACGTTCCCAGTATTCGAGTTATAATTTAAAAATTAACACTTCATTTAAACTGCATCACATCTCGGAATGCTTTTACTTACGTACTGTCTCGTGTTCACAGGATATCCTTAGACGTTTCCGTGCTGATGCAAGTCACCGAGATTTGTTTGAGCTTCCCTACAAAGTGGCTATTCACATCAATGATACCCATCCGGCGTTAGCCATACCGGAACTGATGCGGATTCTTCTTGACGAGGAACATTTGTTGTGGCGAGATGTGAGTTGTGCCTCATACTTCATTTAAATCCCATAATATATCCATTAATTGTCCGTCTGATCAGCGAGTCTGCTGAGCGATAGAGGGGGACGGCCATACCCTAATATAGCCGGTTATTTGAGCAAGGTCTGTACCGTCCAGTTTGTGCACTTAGTCTGCCGGTGGTGCGCTTCCGTTTTCCATCTGGCACACAGTACGACGAGGCTTCCACTATGTTCTACGTGCATTGAGTTTTCGTTTGGCCCATTGAACTGGCTTCACTGGCATTCGCTCATCAAGTGTCGTTTTTGTATGTTGACTCAATTTTACTCGATAATGGTCCGTTGTATCATTCGTATTCTCTACCATCCATCTGCTTTGTGATAACATCATTCTTTGTAGTTTCATTTGCGACACCTCATTGAGTGTAAGTTTTGTTCAGTCTTCGGTTTGTTCTTATTTCATAGTATGTTTCGAAATGAGGTCATTTCCATCGGTATACTCGATAAATGGTGAGTTGAAGTGTCGAAATTGATGCACGGGTGTAATCGTTAGAGTATAAACAAGATTGAGGAAACTTTTCAGTTCAACTGATAGAGCTACCTGTTCATCTGGATCAAGCTGTGAATCACTATGATGTTGAAAACACCGTCGTGTAAGGCCAACTGCAAATCATCCTTCGTGTTTGCTCGAAATCGAGCCTTTCACTTACAACGAGTATTTTAATTCTGTAAGAAATATATCAGAACAGTGTTGGGGGGGATCGGCAACTGTGCACTATCATTCCAGTATCGCTTGAAAAGATTTCACGAACAGTTGCATCAGATGTTATTTATTATGGTGGATCAAGTGGGCACTTAGCTCTGTGATACATGACAGAAGATTTTGTGTAAGATCAACGCGATTTACCTTGGACAGTAATATCCCTCACACACAACCATAGTGAACACGCTATATGATCATAACAGACGGCATTTCTTAGGGGTATCATTAGTGTGTGCATAGTGTGTACCACGGGAGCATCGACGCATACAGCTTCATCCGCTGTTCAGTCAGTTTGATTATAGCGTACAGCAAATGTAGTATATATGCTCACTTCCACGGTTGGCACGGATGTACTTCACTCAAGACACTTCTCTTACATACGGTATCCATAGCCCATATATCTATTCAGTGGATGAGTGTATCGTTAGATGTTAACATTTACATTCGCAGAACCACAGGCAACACTACAGTTGGCTCACTTACAAACCGACTTATGGAGAAAGGATGTTTCCAGGATATTGTTTATCCAATCTGGTGCTGTGTTTAGAATCGAGACCTGAAGTGATCAGTTGTGTGGGTGTTTTACGTTGTTTATAAGAATTGCCGACAAACTGGTCAGTTTTTTACCACACTGTTTGGCTTATTCCTAGAAATGGCGAGTATCTGGATCAAGAAAACCGCCCTGATTAGATTGTCACTTGGATCAAGTGCAACATTTCGATCTACATACCTTTTTTGAACTAAGTGTTTACGTCTAACATATTGTTAGGGTTCTATACCAGTACATGCATATAAACATATACTTGTCTTATTATCAAAGGCCCGATGTCAATTTTAAACCAGTTCGATGGGCACATAATTCCACGGTTCTGACCAAACACTGTGACCTTTAACTTGACTATACTACTTTGACTAATCCATTCCCCCTACCCAGCTGGTTCCCAAACCCTAATTAAATATGGTCTGGTACGGCGTTACATACTGTTTAAGTTAGGATACATTACCCGCGGTGTTTCTCAGTTTCCTTGGAATACTGAATACCAGTTTACCAACTGGAAAATTACATACGTAGAAAATACATGGTGGCTAGTTCGACCACCTTCAGTGTCCCCGAGTGTGAGAGAAAAACTGGAACCTCGTTGTATACATTGTTTCATTTCCATGCATTCACGTGGGGCGAAATATCTCCTGTCGTAAAGTGACAGCAGACATGGAAGTAAGTGAATGGCGTATACTCATGGATGGAACACTGGAATGAGACATCTACTTTGTGTAGTCCTATCGCTCAGTTTGTTTTAGTGGGTCATTCAGTGTGCATCGATCGCGCGAGGCTATACTCGAGTTTTCAGGTCCATACAAATTTATGGTATCATTGCGATCGAAGCCACATTCTGCATCGATTACTTAAACGGAACTGAGTAACGTTGATGGACAGCGGCTCCCACCATCATCCTTGATAACTGACCATCGGCCATAACCAAAGTAAACTTGTAATTGGAAGCTGTTGGGATGAGAAGTTTGTGTTGCTACAGACAGTGAACCTCAAGACCTTTCAATGAAGATAATAAGGCTACAGGGACGTGTGTCAGTCAGGCTTAGAGATTTAGAAATAAGCACCTGAAAGAACCGACTATCATTATGGATGACGATAACAAATACGTCTGCCTCCGGTCCCACACTTTTCGTATAATGCGACAGTGTTTGACTATCAGGGTTCAGCATCTTCGAATATCACTGTGTTGATCGCGCTGATCTCCACACCCAGAATTTACTGAACCTTGTTAGGTTCAGCGGTCAGCTGTGGAAGCGTAAAGAAAGTCAACTGAATTACTGGTTTCGTTTATTTTATGTCTGATCAATTGAACGATGCGGAATGTGATTAGGGCTTGGTGAAGTTGCACTTCGAGATAGGTTGCGGAACACAGACGCTGAGCTATGCGTTCAATCCGTACTGAGATTACCGCGGCAGTGGGATTGCACGATATGTCTACCTAAATAAGATGTGGAGGTCTAGTCTTTTTCGGCGACGATAGCACATTCCTTTACTTCCTTGAACTTGTGCATTATTTGCTTTTAGACTTGTATAAAGGTATTATGAATGTACTTAGTTGTGGAATACACCTTTTCATTCCATAAATTCAACAATTCTTTCTAAGTTATTCTCAGTACGCAATCAAGGCTGTATTTCGGTCGGAGGATAGCACAGAATACATACCACACGGATCCGGTTTCCAAGCCTGACAAAACGGATCAGGTTAATGAAATTAAATAATGTGCTTGCGTCTTCATATAAATAAAAGTGCGCATCGCTGTGCACAGCAGGCACCCACGGTTTCCTTCACAAACCGTGCGCCAGCTCCACAAACTAGAGGAGTATACCGTTGTTGCCATACGTGCACCGTTGAAAAATTCCGGCTTCAAACCTCTCAGTAAGGTTGAATTTTGATCATAACTTCAAGCTTCAAATTTTCTCTCACTTTTTAGAGGTTCTGACAGAAGTGAAAACACAGTGGCGGTAATTTAGAACTTCTCACCAAGAGATCAATTAGGGCGGTTCGCATATAATGTATCATACTTCACCGTTTACCGCAGTCACATCGCTCAACCTTTGTGGATTACTTTCCTTGTAAGCGCCCAAGAAAATACATTAGACCGACCGAAGAGCAGAAGAGCGCCTGACGAAATTCGATTTTTCTATCTTGAGGTAGACGAAATGGAAGCCTTGGTTCCGAAGAATAATGCAGCTGGCCCAGCTGATTGCTTCCATGCCACTTCAAAAGACAATTGCCGAAGGTCACTTTGTTCCGCCTACAGAACATGTGTTACGGAGTGTATTCATGGTGAGTAGTGATTAATGTCTCCTCGAATCAGAAGGTTGAAGAATAATTACCGAAAACATTAGTTAAGCTCGCTAAGCAACCAATGATCGTAGCGGATTAAGGGTCTGTTAGATATCAGCCAACGTTTGCGAACCGGTGTGAAAAACCACAGCTCAACCTGAAACAGCTGCTTCTCACAATATTGTCTGTGGTGAAAATTTTTTACGTACTAATAGACCTATAAAACCTAGCCACCTGCGACTTGACGGGATAGGAATGAAGGAACTTGACACAAAACACAATCCCATAAGTTGAGCTTGCAAACCGGGCGCCTAAAATCATGGATAGTTGCTGAAAGCAAGTTTCAAGTATAATATGGGTACTGCTATGTGGGACAGCACCATTTCGTTAGTTGCTAACCTCTAGACTCTAGGTCACTCTTTTGAACTTGTTGATGTATGTCATATATTTAACCTCAGGATAAAACAGCTTAAAGATTAGCCGTCTTCGGGTACTCGAAACAACTTCGATACACAAAATGGGAACCAGATCAACCACATCATCTGGGAATTCATCGAAGTTAATCCACCTCACCCAGGCCACTGACGAAAAAGTGGGCGTTAATGAGACAGTCTTTGAGGTCAACGTGAGTCTATCTACAATGTGCAAGGATAGAACACTAGGTAGATTACTTCAGGTAACAATCCACATGGCATCTAATGTCCTTTCTTTCTTCACACGAACGTGCGGGTACTTGCTTATAGGTAGTCCTTTCTTCTCCAACCGACGCAGAACTTCAGCTAGAGTTTACATCAAGAGGTTTTCGACCCAGGCGAACTTTATTCTGCACCACTGAAGAATTGGAGCCCTGTTACAACTGGTGAACTGACAATTTTGTTACTGTAGTTCCGGGATGAAGAAAGCATTTCGTTTGACTGGGGATGTGTTACGGCTGTCTCCATTTTAAAAAATGGTTTTGACCGCATTCGACAGTCACCGTTGGATGAGTCTGCTCCTGACTGCAAGAAAGATACTGACCCATGCTGTTTAATTCCGGTCAGTGCGATGAAGGCTGGGTTTCGCCGTGTTCCACGGTTGCTAGAGTACAACCTTACTTACAGACAACGACAGTTGTTATCTCTTCAGATTTTCGAGGATCATATGGTCCATTTGATATGGCAGTACTCTGAGATACCTCATGTGGGCTTATTTGAAAAGGAAGTTCATGCGCTCAAGACGCTTTATCGTCAGACTTCATGCACAGCTTAAGAGTAAGGTTGACTTCTGTTAAACGTTGTTGTTGAAGTTATCCTGGAGAAGGTCCTGATCGACCGTTCCCAACAGAAATCCGGAAATGGTTCAATATGGTCGAGGTCGATATCTCGAGTATATCGGCGATATCTGACTAACCTCTACCAAATGATATGACTTGTACCTGTTAGGTTACTGACAATGTTTTGTTGTATTAGCCTTCACTTTCCCTCAGTGAAACCCAGAGTTCAACGCCAAAACTTACAGGAACCTGAGCCTACATTCAACGGCTCTAGTAACATTTTACGGGTGATCATGAACCTTGTCTCCCATGGACTGTTCGATGAGATCGGCAATTGATTAGACAAGGCATTTGGGCACCTCTGTCATCCGTGACATCCGCGTGACACTGGCTTCTTATTAAAGGACAGCGTGCACAAATCTTCAGTACTCGCAACCTTTCTGTCTGACCGAGAACCTTGTCATGTTCGTACGAATGTTTTTCACCGACCGTTTTTCGTCAACAGTCGATGTCTTCTTAATACCACTGTATGGTGGTCGAAGACGTGATTGTATTTGCGTGTAGCTGACATGGAAGCGACGAGTCTCTCACGTGATAGAGTTTTTCAATTTCTTGCCAAGTTTTCTTTTAGAGATTTGCGGAGAAGTGATCTAGTATTATACAATGAATGTACATCCCCTTATCACAGTAAACCATCCTCACCATCAAAGACAACAATACATCAGAGGTTCGCGCTGATGCTTAATCACCGCACAACCATGAAGAGAAAAACGAACCTTAACTGGGGAAAAATAAAAGAATTAAAAGAGAAGGGACTTGGTTGCTAAAAACAACATCATCTAAATTCAAGCAGTCTACAGCAAGATGTCTGAACTTTGCAAACGAACAATTGAAATATAAGTGAAAATTTGGCATCAGTAACATGATAGTTTCCTGATAACTTTCACTGTCTCGCGTCACTAACTACACTTACTTCACAGACAGCTGGATCAAACAACGGTATTATTCACGCCAGTGAGCTGGATTAGCCGGCATCTCAACGATAGTCTCCAGTCCCCTCCCGCCGGACATGCTGTGCTAACCCTTTGGCGAATGATTTCACTTCTCACTATCATCTCATTTCCACCGAGTACCTTACGCCAGTCGACCCTAGCGTCCGCAGCAAATGCTCTGTGTTTCGAAGGGGGAGAAGTGAACGATACCCGTTACAACTGCCACTCATGTTACACAGACAGTGGCATTTTTATCTAACAGTGTGTAGAGCATTCGACACATATTCTCAGACTGCCTGTACTCATTGTTAACTGTTTGGTACACTCCATGCACATCCAGATACTTGTCTAGTCTGTTTGTTGATCATCGGTTGGTCATCCACATCACATATTGACGGAAGTCAGCTGCACTGTCAGCTGTGTTGTCTAGTTTAGTTGCCAGCGTATTCAGGTTATTGAATCGGTCGATGAAATGTATGAAAACGAGGTATCGAACACTAGGGAAACGAGCAAATTAGGACGGTAAGCTCGACGTGGAAAGGGGTGATCATGATCCTAAGTATGTGCGATGTGGTGCGGCCAAGCTTTGGAAACAGTGCCACATCACCATTGGCGACGATTTTTATTTCACTTGTACGGTTTAACAGAAGCCATTAAACTCAATATCGGAACCAGTGCCGTCCTGCTTTAAGCACTACTCTCACGGCATGCAACTAAGTAATAACAACTTCACTACTAGCATTAATAGATCGCTTTTTGTGGAAGTGATGAACGGTTGTGCTATACAGTCCACCAAATGTCACCCACACATATGGAATGTAGAAACGTGAAGGGTGATGGTGGTGTTGTTCGCGTGTGTATGTGTGTGGGTTAGTTTCCTGGCTGACACCGTCAGATGGTTTTTTGGTGAATGGCAATGCTAAGCGAAAAGTACGCATGAACCGTTTTTGCCCACACAGGCAAGCGCGACATAGTGCGAGTGCTTTCAGTACCCGGAGATTTTCACCGCTACACCGTTGCCCATGCCCACCCCAACACCTGATTGCACTGGGGACGGCAGTAGATAAGTATATTGAAAAGTCGCTCAGTAAAACAAAATCTTTATTGTTCATTTCGCGCGTACATGCCACTACTCATCCGGTCTCGTTTTTAAACAGTTATTCCGAACCACAACACGATGAGACATCCACTTAAATGGTGTGTGCGTTTCCGTGCTTTCAGCTAATCGTTCTGTTGTGGATTCTTATCTGTCATTTCTCCCTTGCTGGGTCGATTTCCCTCATGGTGGCTCGTTTGAGTTCACGTGCTGTGCGTGACTCTCCGGTTACTGACTCCACAGAACAGTCGCGTTGGCGTATTCAGCTGAATATCGGAACATATGAGTCTCCGTCCTGTCCTTCCACCACCCGATGGGTAATATTGCCATGTGTACCGTCAGATATCCTGTGCGTTCCCGCTGTGAATTTCCTTGACTAGTTGATAACCAGTAAGTCGATTTAATGGGCAAACCACGCGGCTGCTCTACAATGTTCACTTTTTATGTGCCACAGAGACGTCACTGAGGCAGATGGATGCTGAAGCATATCAACACCAACTCCCGGTTAATGATGGCGTCTGCTGGAGGGGGTTTACGGTGTGATTTTTAGTAAACAGTGCATCTTCGATACTGATGTGAAGAGTGTCGATATCCCTGCCACCGTAATTCCTAGCTTTCACGACACACTTTGACAGAAATTTGTCCGTACTAAAGTTGCAAACATCTGTCTGGTCGCAAGTCGATTGCAAAGCGAGACATTGTCATACGCTGAAAAAGTTATTATTATTATTATTACTATTATTTACTGCTGTGCAATAATTCAGTTATCCGATCAGCTTGCAGCTGTACGATTGGACGTCTTTAAGCCTCGATCCCATCTGGAATGTTTCTCCTCCTGACGTCTCCGTAACATGATTTATTCTAACGGCGCGGCTAACTTTATACGGTCGTCCCGTCGATTCGATCTGTCCTGAATGTCTTGTATAGTGACTGCTTGCCATATATATTCAGAGTTCCTGTGGTCTAGTGATTTACTCGTTTCCGAAGAACGAGGATTCTCATGACTTTCCTTTATCGGGTTAGGATATCAAACCGGAAGACTGAGCGTGTAACTGGAGTGACGACCAAACAAATATGCAGTCCGCGACAAACTTAAGCGGCAACTCATCATTGGGGGACAGCCTGTCCGCTAACACGTCGGCAACGAACGAAATGAGATGATTCAAAACCGTGGGTCGGGTTTTGTTTGGGCAGCCTTCAGAAAAATAAATTATACATACTAGTATGAAGAGTTGCTGCTGCAACTCAGTTAATTACAAGGTTTTCAGGCTGAAGAGTACCGACCCGTGGTTAACTGACTGCGCAAGTGCTGAATGATGTGCGAACCAGATACGCGTCATCGCTCATTCGGCATTTCAGTCGCCAGGCCACATTACTATGGGAGTTGGGAATGTAGTAACTGTTACATGCCAAACGCTACAAATGTTGCTATTAGATAGAGGACAGTAAGTCTCAACGTACATTTTTCACTCTTGAAATTCTGCCCACAACTTTCGATTATTCTGTCAGGGGACTTGCGACAGATGAGACCAGTTTCACTTAAGCCGAGGATATCCTGGGGGTTAATGTCACACAACTTTTGGTACACGCGACGTATATACTTTGACTCATAACCTTCACTGTTGTAATTCTGTTAATACCGTGTATGTCTCTGTGGTCACCCGTTTGGTCCTTGAACACTTCCATTCACAGCCCCGCAGCGTATGACAATGTCTCGCTTTGCAATCGACTTGCGACCAGACA
>LOND01000137.1:137609-163557 GCA_014220965.1 Paragonimus kellicotti | reverse complement strand
GTTCAATCGTAGACGAACACTACGTAATATATATTGGGGATAAAACTGTCAAGCTTCATCGGAACTGTTGTGTGGGAATTTGGTAAATTATAAATTAACAAATTACGTCTCATCCTATCGCGCTGTTTGAGCAATATCACTTCACTCCTCCTAATTGAAAAGGATCGATAAACGTGGGTTTGGCAAAAACTTCTATTGTGACAATTTGGAGGCATCAAACGCGTCCTCTTAGCCTGTTCGTGTCCATGTTTCCCTGGTCCCTGGTCTAGCAAAAAGTCCTTGTTGTTTACTGTAAATCAAATATTACTCCCATTTTTTCGCTTTTTTTCGGATTTAGGCATACATCGGCGGATTCACTTCAAACGGAAGCCACAGAGTTGTTCCAGTCTTTAAACCCTTGGCCATCTTTCTTTACCCTTTAGTCGCTATTTTTACCTCAGTATCATCGTTTTTAATCATTCCGTCTGATTTTTAACCCGTAGCCAAGTGAAACCAGACGTATAATTACATATGATCGTTTTAAATCGTTAGCTGGTTAAGCAAAGCGCATACACCGGTGGTGGCGCGTTGGTTCATCCACAAGAGGCACGCATATGCCAGTGTATTCGTGCGTTCGATAGATCTGTCTGATTCTGTACAGCAATGACAACAGGTGATTGTGCTTTAAAACGACTCGAACGGCTACAATATACTCATCGTGATGAAGACTAAGCCCAAAATAAGTTGACCAAGGTTTCGTTTATTGGTTAATCAATGCTGATTACGGATTATGATCACCAGTTACGAAGCGACTGGTATCTTTGGATTAAAAACGACTAAAATAAGCGGAATTACGGTAGGTGAACCCGTAGATTGGAGTATTGCTCTTGCTGGAGCTGAGTAGCTGTCCACATCCTTGCTCCAGCTGTGTGTCTAAATCCGTTTCTCTTTCTCATGTGGCGGTTGTGTATTGATCACCACTCTAGTGACCTCACATTAGACACGAGCAAATCATAATGACCAAATCCCCATCCGTCGCTTGAGATCAGTTATCAGTTTGCGAGTTATGAAGATGACACTTGGGTCAAATTGTATTTATCCGGCAGACAGTAGCTACACGTCGGTAAGATTGACAAAATGAGGAATAGTTTTTACCAGATTTCCGTTCAATCTAATCACGGCCATATCGGTTCAATGAGTGGGTACTCTTAACCAATTAACGCAGTAATGGGATGAAGTGACAATCGCGTGGGATAAGAGAGGAAAGTAGCTCCACAGTGGCGATCCCGACACGCCGACACGCGTTCGATGAGGTTTCCAGAGCTTGACAGTTCATCCAGTCCATACGTAACCTGAAATCTCGCATTGCAGCTGATGTTTGTAGTTATGGAAGCTGAAGAATTACATTTTTATTTTGGTGCATCGAACGAAATGATCTTTCGAAAAAATGCAAAAATGTGCAACATGTAAACCCAAGTGTTGCCTCTTCACATTATGTTGCACGCACACCGCGATCTGTCGAAACTTCGCTGATCATCTTAATTTTTTTAAAAATTTTAAGTTTTGATAGACGTTTTGTCATATTCAACTCACGATAAGTTTGACATAGATATTGCCTTAATAAAAAGCCCTATTCTGTATCCCTCACATGCTTTGTGTCCATAGGTGTGGTCGCACGATATTGATCAAATGAGAGGAAAGTAAACAGCATGTTTGTTCCATGCTGTATCCATCACACACTAACTGTTGCGGTATTCCTAAGCAGATGACCTGTCACACGATATTAATGTATGTAATGTATTGTATGCAAAGCCAACGGATGACTGCAAGCACAGACCTAACTTCTTATTTAAACGTTTTTAGTGGAACGCTTGATGCATACAGCAAGATCACAGAACTGATGAACTCGTTGAACGGGTTAGCCGACATGACAAGCAGGCCGTCGCATGTATAACGTTTGGTTGCCTGGCTGGCTTTGCAGTAACCGATGGTAATATCACGATCGTTCAACGGAATGTCTCAACAGTTAACTAAACAGCAGATAGGCAGCGATCCGCGTTTGCATCGGTTTTGCTTCTTTTTGCGATGAATGCTTGTATCTGGCAGCAAGATTACCTCTTAAGGCGTGTTGCACGTCAGGATGAACGCATTCGCTCACAAATCGCTAGGTTATTGCACCAAGCATGATCACGTGCATGTGTATACTCTGCTAATCCACATGCACTACGCTTAATTCAGTATATCTTTTTTTCCTTCCCGGACAATGGTTTTCGATTTTACATCACAGTCGGCAGTCTGTTGTTTAATCAAGAACTGCAATGTGTAAACAACTGGGCATTTGGTCACCCTATACGAAACTGGAACAAATCAAAACAGTTTGTTATGGCACACTGGTGTCATGCGCTATTCACCTAAGTTACGAGTACGTTGGTCTGTTTGTTCAAATATCGTCATTTGCAGCATCGTCAGTTGACTACGCCACGTTTATCTGTTGATGCCATCCATCCATATTTTGTTCCATCTGAATCAACAGGAAAAACTTCACAAAACCTAACGGCAGTCAACATTTACCGGAGAACGTGACAATATTCAGAATACAGTGGTTTTGGGGGGTTATTTAATGTTTGATTGACAGGCGGACCGCTGGATTAGCATTAATCAGCTCCCTTATGATTATAGCACATGTATGAATCTTACTGTTTGTATCAAAACGAGCGTGTCGCTTTTCAAAGTGAGCACTTTCACTAGTGTTACGCGAATGCGTGCGTCATTTAGTGCGATAGCATCCCTCGGCCTCGGTAGGTGTTCACACGACTGTCATGGATCGATAAGTGAGTGTTCTCTTGGTTGTGTAAACTGGCCTATCTGCCTGATCACTAGTCGATTATCAACGGTTTTCTCGATGAATAAAAGGGTTGGATGTGGGAGGCCCAACCGTCCGGATTCATGCAATTTGTCTTTTCGATATCCAACACGCGTCTGTTGATCTACTACATGATAACCGAAAACAAAATCAATAACGCTCTTAGGAATTACATCAAATGACGAAAACATAACAAACTCATGAAACCGTGTTTTAAGTAAATGGGACTCTAATAACACCTTGAAATGACCGCTAGAAGGGCAACTAACGATGGATGGTGTTTCCAGTAACTGATGGCTGAAAAAGTTTTTGCCTGAGGAAAGGCTGAGTAGGAGCTTACAAGGCTTCTCTTCATGAATTCATCGTCCGTTACCAGCTACTAAGTAGAACCGTGTTATGAGTCTGATTAGGAAATAAGATTACGTGAATGTCGGGTCATCACGGCATCTTCGAACTTCAGGTGGATAGATATTAGGGATTGAAACTGGAGACTCTTGTGAAGTATGTACCGAGTCCTTGACCAGTTTAGTAACGGCTCCCTGAACGCGTTGGACAACAAGTGTCTTTCTAAGCCTGCATAATTGACCATGCAACAGTTTTACATTATCTCGGCAAAACTTTCGAAACGCACCATCACCCTTACACATAAGGGTCTGTTTTACCGCCCCAAAAGTTGAAAACCTCTTTTTGCAGCTGTCTAGTGATGATGGGCTGAAGACAAGCTTGATGACAACCCGACGCTTAGATCTCTCTTCAAACGATTTCTACATAATGTCTACTATGCCTTGTGGATTACGAGAACACCTCCAGATAAACGTAAACAAGAACTGCGATAGCTGTTATTTCTGTCTGTCCAGAAGAGTTCCGATCTGATGATCGGTTGGGCTATTGTGGTGGATTATCAAGCCGGAGGTGAGAGTATTCCAACACTTGGCGGAATACCTCAACGCGGAAGGGAGGTCCGTCCAAAAGCCCATAGCGAGCAGATCGGGGACAACGTGGGCGACCGGATGAGTCATCGCTCGACTGGATCGGACCAACGGGCGAGGCACGGCAGGCAAAATAAGACGGATGGCCTGATCGGGGGCGCCGTTATTCCAACACTCAAGGGAATATCTCGACACGGTCGCGGAATACGGTCAAAACCCACAGTGGATAGATTGCGGACAACACGAGCGACCGGACGAGCTATCGCTCAACAGGATCGGATTAACGGGCGAGGAGTGGCAGGCGAAAAACCCCCCGGTAGAAGGCGCCGATCACACACGTAAACCGGGCAGAAGTGCACACGACGCGTGAACGGAAAACCTGGACGTGTTGTGGACTGGATTGATGACTCATAAACGCGAGCGCGTGCATAGCGTGGTAACTAGCGTGTTGGACAATAAAGATTGTGCTTTATTGGACGCCTTCTCGCTACAATGACTTACGACATTATCATCGGAGTCAAAGACAGTGATAACTCAGTAATAAACTCATAGGCCTCCAAGATCAGAAGCCGATGGATCAGGCGGACACGCGTGTGCGTACGCCATACGAATGTGCTCGCTTTCACCAGTAGTGGACCTATACGGTACAACACAGCATAACGATAACTAGACTGACCCAACTGAGGTATGGGTACCTCTGACCACTGCGTGATTACGATCTGATCGGACGGCGAAATGCTTGCCCCAGCTGGCTTAAATCCGCTTTCTAGCCATCAAACCAATTGCCTCACAGATGTTGAATGATGCGATGGGGTTGCCTTAGTTATGCTGGCTAATCGGACAAGCATTTCAATCAGATGACTGAATTGGAACCGGAAGTCGTTTCAACAACATCGGACTGGCTAAGAGTGAAAGATTATCATGAAACAAATGTGTTTTTAAAACAAATGAATCCAGTTGGTTTGCTCCTTTTCTAAAGTGGTCTTAATATAATTGACCCCGTTTAATTCTCCAGCGAGGTCCTTATGATAATCTATTCGAACTTATTCCTTGTTCGCACGTTCTGTCTTCGATTTTCTTAGCTTACTGTCCTGTCGATATCACTCAGAATGTGGTTCATCTACAATTTCTGTTTTCTTTTTGGCATGCCTGATTTCGTGTTGCCAACTTCGTCCATATCTGCAAATTGTGACTTAGGGCATTGTGCATTAAAAATCTAACTTCGTCCACTGATATGTACGAACAACGTTGAGATACTGCGTGCTTCACGTGGATGACTTTTGTGCAAATCCAAACGGACTGTCAAGACTGAAATGAACAACGCAGTTTCCATCTCTCTCTACCGCCCTAAAGAAACTAACTCTTCAACGATCGGTGAAAGAAGAGACAACACTAAGGTCATGAACGCTTCTGTTTCAGATGCGTAGTACAAGAGGAGTTGAGATGTTCAGTGTTTATCTAAAGCCGTATCGAGAATTAGTTTCTTCGATTCCAGACAGCCATTACATGTTCGTTGGTGTTGCTTTGCTTATGGAGTCCAACAAACCCCCGTCCACGTGCTATCTGATGTGTAAACCTCATGCTTTGAAGCACTTGCGGGTTTTGCAGTTTATGATTAAAGTTAACGTGAACCTAACATTGACCTAAAAATAAAAATCATCACGTATACTTTTGACTTTGGTTCAACATTATTTCTGATTGTATCACTAATTACAGATGACCGTCGTTTCACTATGTTCAATCTTAACGTGGAGGTCCACCGAACATCGTGTATTGTTCCATCTAAAATACTCATCAGCTCGTTATCTAGCCCCGTTCTAATTCGCTTCAACCTCATTCTGGATATAACATGGCTGTTCTGATTATCAACTGGTTTGCGGTCAGATAACTCTTTGGAACATCAAACATACTGACACATTCTCACAACACATACACCTAGTATCTGTCATTCGATACGTTCGTTTGCGTTAATGTGTGTATTTGGCCACGTGCGTTTTCGGACACAACTATATTGAAATTTTGCTCTCACGGTAGTTTTAGCAGTCCAGTTGGAATCAGTCTAATGTTGAGCAATACCCCTGATATTTACCGTCGTTAAATTCATTCATTCCGGAATTGTCCTCCTGTCCATGTGTTATGAAGTCCCTTTGTCTATTTGTACACAGATAACTACTGTTGATAAGTTGAGTTTGTTTGATTGAATATTCTGTTTTGTTTTGCACAAAACTTGCTGTATTGTTCGAAGCGCTGTTGGTGATTTGTGTTTATTTTCAAATAATCTGATCGTAAGTGCATCTGAATTTTGAAAGGCTTGTTGAAGACTCTTGTTAACATTCCCGCTCGATAGAACTGAGATCTGCATGTTTAATTGCGCTTGTACACATACATCTTATTGAGCCCGTAATCGGAAGATCACATTACAATTCATGTTTTCATGCGAGATAACTTAATGAAGGCATAGATTCATAATAAAAGATTTTCTGTCCGAGTACACTCTAGACGACAAGATTGAACGGGACAGCAAATCCCGTTGGGCCAGCACAATTCGGAAGGTCAACGGTGACGCATACTTTCACATTTTGTAGACGTTAACACCTTATATTGAAGGCTTTTGTTAGTCAAAATTGTCCAGAACAGTTTTTACGGGAACCAAGCAATACTAACAACGACAATTTTTTTAAAAATTCCCCGTGGATAAGTCACACGTCTGACAGCACATCTGCGATGACTCTTAAGCAAGCCGATCTGTGCGCGGTGAGCGCTGCAAACTTTCTTGCCATTTTTATGTCCCGTCATATACGAGCCCGAATGAATCCCAGTGACTGACACTAACTGTGCAGGTCAAATATGATTACAACACACACAATACATACAATAATTATTTGTTAGTGCATCTTCAAGATGCAGAGCGTTGTTTCCTGACTGGACTATATCCACCCCCGCATCCCCGCTCTCTACTGTAGACAGTTTGTTTCAGATTGTGAACCGTTTCGGTTACTTGCAAAGCACCATCCTGTCACACTGCAGTACTGACTGAGATACCAAAGTGAATATCAGAAACACGTGTTATTTTTGCCAACGTTTGCCATCAGTGGCATCGAAAAGACACCCGGTTGTAACACTGTTGCCCGTGAATAAATTTGAAGAACACAACATTCATCGTGTGAGATGATTAGGCATCATTTCGTTCGCTTTTTCAGTTACATACGCGAAATGATGTACAAACATTTAGACGTGTGGTAGCCTACGGGCAAAATTTTCAAAGTGATCAATCGTCATTCGGTCATGTCATCGAAAATAATGATAATAGATGCGGATGTAAGATTTAAATTGGGAATAAAGAATAGGGATAACGGAACTTGTTGTCATGATAGCGATAGGATTCACTACCATCTGTCTCTGAACGCACAAAGGTGGTTTCATACGGTGTATTGCAAACGCTTCGGAAAAAGCTGAAGCGTATCTGACAGATAACACAGAAAACTTTACAGGGTCTACTCGATGGCCAGATTCTTGTAATTATTTTATAAGGGCACTCATTACAGTTCCACTTTTGCACTTAGATTCCTATTGAAAATAGTTATTCAACTTGTTTTATCTACAAACATTCTAAGCCGGTCGACTCCCGACTAGCCCCTACAATTGTATCGCGAAAACCTGTTTTCATATCCCTACACTGCAAAGGGGACGATGTAGCACTCCTCATGGGACAAAGAATAAAAGCAGCACTAAGTCGCACTTCATACATCAGCCAAGCTCATTGTGCTGTACCGAACAGCTTGCATTCCATCAACTGCGAGAATGTTGGTACATCACTTCGCGTATGTAATTGGAAACAG
This sequence comes from Paragonimus kellicotti, assembly GCA_014220965.1. Taxonomy (NCBI): domain Eukaryota; kingdom Metazoa; phylum Platyhelminthes; class Trematoda; order Plagiorchiida; family Troglotrematidae; genus Paragonimus; species Paragonimus kellicotti. Next base: position 155,947 of record LOND01000137.1, on the reverse strand, counting down.
CGAACGGAATAACGCTTAAAGCATATATCTTCACATGATGACCGTTGCGTTCTTCATATCCGATCGTCACCAAAAGTTTGGGTGTATAATGCTTGCGTACCGTCAGTTTTGGCGTACGGTCTCCTAACATGGCGTGGTCAAGGCAAAGATATCAACGGACTATATGGTTATGTCCATTGTAGTCTCTGTCATCTTGACTCATCTCAGGTTGGTTAATCGCTTGAACGACACATCTTCTTGCCAGGACGTATTTAGAAAAAGTTTCGGAATATGTTATTGAATCATAAACTATTACGAATGCACTGCCTGTGACGGCCGGACCAATTAACCCGCTTGCCGGTTGGGTATTTGCCACATCCGACGCCGTTGACTACGACTACCAACAGCTTGCCAAGACCGCGGAGTAGTCAGGTAACGAGGTGGTGATGAAATATGAGGATTTTTTCGTTGAGTAGAGTGGTTCAATTTTAGTCACGTATTTTGGGACTTTTTGATCATTCAAGTCCCTGCCTGAGGTGGCAACTTGCCTCAGTCAACGGTCTGGCTGCATCCACAGTGTTTCTGCTCCCTCTGTTTGACCTCACTTCAACCAGTTTTTTCTTTACTTCTCAATTTCCCTCCCGGTAACCTTCAAACCACGATTACAATGAACCGCAGTCCGAACCACATTACCGTCTAGTGAGGCTCAAGAGTGCATAAACGAATGAATGGTCATCCACTGTAATACACACGGTCTCTGTAGTCATCGTAGTCTCCGCCTCTCAGAACAACATGTGGATGAGCATACTAGTACTCACTCATGACCGGTTTTTTCGTGTGCTTACACGAAAAATTTCAAGAGGTTAATAGGTCACCAGCTGGTCAACATAAATATATCATCAACCGATTGACGCCAGTGCATTTCAGAAATTTCCCAATCCTCACTTGTAACACAACATTGTCATCCGTTGCCACCACCAGCTGTTTACTACCGCAGATGACGCCGAAATCCGGTACGCCGAGAAGACCCACGATTTCGTTCACTAGTCTGCACGCGTAAACTCATTTCTGGCCAACTTTGTTCGGCCAACCCTGACTTATTTTCGTCGATGAATGCGGCTATATCTGTTTGTTCTAGCCTACCAGTGTGTTTTGCCTATATTGTGCCTTGTTGGCAGCGCAGACCGTGTGATGAATTTGGAATGTACGGTCTTCCTCGCCATAGTATTAATGCAAGCACCGACTTCTTTTTTGTGCGAAGTCCGTGTATTCAATCACTCATCAAACTGTTTGTATTTGTCTGAAATAGTTTGTTCGTTTAGCTTACATGCCAACCAATGTCCTTCTTCCTTTATTCACTCCAGGCATGGGAGATATGCTACCAGACCTTCACACATACCAATCACGTGGCCCAAACTGAAGCTCTCAAACATTGGTCAGTGGATATGATACGACATTTGTTACCCCGGCATATGGAAATTATCGAAAAAATAAACAGAGACTTCAGTCACGTGAGTAAGATTGGCTATCTTTAGTTTCCGATTTTGCACGCGAATTTTACCAGGACTGCATGAAAATTGTAATGTGGGAACCTGAAAAGTTTTTTGATCCTATACATGATTTCCAGTCTGTGGAGTTTATTCGATGCCTTAAAATCGGTTGTAAACTAAAAGTAGAACTCTGTGCAATGTAGGTAGGTTTCAATTGCATAACAATTTCAGCACACAACTTGTACCTCCCGGTCGCCCCAGTTGAAGAAAACGGCCAACTGGGAACAATCGCACGGTGCACTTGATTCAAGAATCTAACCTACAAATGTTTCAAGTACATTATAATTCGGTAGCCTGTACCTCGGTTTGTATACCTTTCTGGTAAGAACCGATTTATTCCACTAGACGCCAAGCTGATCGCCGATAACACCTATACTTAACTCCACCCGGCACGGCGTATTCGGTACCGCGCCACTTCCGGGGTGTGAAAAACAGTTTAAGGTAGGATGGTCAGTATTCAGGTTTTTCTAAGGACCATATAATGAGTAATGATTCGTAAATATGTCCTGGCGTAATTGTTTGCACCTGCTGAAATTTTATACACTTATGGAACAGAGGTTTAGCACATATTTTTTACAATTTCTAATCGGTGATTATTGCTACTATAGTGCATCGGTTATCCTACTGGAGATTTTTTGATCTTAAGGTTTTACTAACTTCAGAGTGACTTTTCCTCTCTATTCAGTTCGCAACATCTTCGTTGTATGAAGCGTCTTTTAAAAGAGGACAACGAAGGTTTATCCCTTCGTTGTTAAGCGGACTTTACTGACAATCATTCATTCCTCACCGCAAAAGGACAATCGGAACTCGGGTTTGTTTTTGATTCCCCAGGTGTCATCACTCAACGACACATTTCGCAAACTGTAATGTAGATGGACATTTGCAATTTGGGATATATAATAATTCCGTGATCAAGCCCCAAACATATAGTTGGTCCAGTAGGTCTCTTTGTTCATGGTTTTTGAAGCTCACACACACTGAAGTGTACAGAACAGATTAATTGTCATCTTTGGTAAAAGTTCGGGAACTTGGTTCGTTTCAAATTGAACACCACTTACACGTGATCGTAGCCTTCGCTTCCAGCTAAGCTCTTAGGCTAGCCTACTTCGGAGGGAATCACTAGACGCAAATTTTGTTTTTATTAAACCTCACTGATAGTTCATACTTCCTTGCGGACCGGAATTTTTAGGTCAGCCGTCAGTTCAGGTGGAGCAAGTATGGATAACAGGGGCTTATGATCCGTACACAATGTAAACCGGCGGCCGTGCAACATCTTATGGAATTTTTTGACGGCGAAAATTAGAGCCAAACCTTCTTTCTCTATCTGATTATAATTTCTCTCGGCCGGTAACAACGTATACGATTAAAGTCTTGTAAATGCGTCTTGTTCGCTTCTTGAGAGTGACTTACAATATTGATATCACCCACGTAAGAAATGACCAAGATGAACCAACTAAGCATAGTATCCATAATTTGCTGGAATATTGCTGGTGCACATTTAATACCAAATGGAAGTCTGTTGTAGCGGTACAGTCCTCGATGTGTGTTTATTGTTAGTAGGTCTTTACAACTATCTTCCACCTCAACTTTTAGGTATGCGTCAGAGAATCGATCTTAGAGAATATTTACTATCATTGATTCGAGTAAATAGGAAGCGGCTACTGATGTGTCTGTAAGGTCTTGTTCAGACCCCTTGGAAAATCACTGCAAAGCCGTTGTTGGCTCTTTACTGTTCCTACGGAGGCGACCCAAAAGGAGTAATTCACCTTTGTCAGCACTCCTGTGGTTTCTAGACGGTCTAATTCAGCCTCCAACGCTACTGTTGTTGAGTATGGCACAGGCCACTTGGGATAAAACACTGACCTACTGTCTGTTTCGATTAGAAGTTAAGCTTCAACCATTTTGAGTCTGTCTAAATTGCATGTAAAAACGTCCGGAAACTTATCTGGTAACTGTTGCACAAAATCACTATACAGTTTACTGGAGATTGCAGCCACGTCACAAAATGTGGACAAATTAATAGCGTTATGTACGTCACAAGACGGAATTAAACGGTACGTTCCACAGATCAAGTTCTTCTATCCAATCTATACCCAAAAGATTTAGGTGACTGTTAGAGGATATGTAGCAAATGGCAGTCACATTTATCACGAGAAGAGAAAGTACACGTCAGCTCACCAAAAATGGGAGTCTGGTGTCCACCAGTGTAACGATCCACGTCTGATCGTTGAGTTACGCGTAGCCCAAAAACGGATCCCCAAATTGAAAACAAGATTGGACCCAACAATTTCTACGGTACTATTAAAGAAATGCATCAGTAATTACAAAAGCAAACCTCAATCGTTCACGACGATAGTCTCGTCCAGCAAAATCAACAGTTTCTCAACAGGACCAGCAAGGTCAAAGGTCAGCCGTCACGCCAGTAAGGCCAGGACAAGAATGGCTACTCGCGCCTGCAGACGTTTAATGATACATTAGTTCAATAAAAGAAACGGGGTGGGTGAGGTAGTGGGAACAAGTGTCAGGTTAGTGGGAAAAATAGGGAATGCAAACGATGGGGACGAATTTTCTCAGTTCATGGATCAACAAATTTACAACCGGCGTTCTTGGCTACTCTGTTGGCTGGCCTGTACAGTGGTGTTCCGAGATTAATCCACGTTAAACGATAAATGATTGTGATATCCGACGCAGCATCTATCTGCATCGTAAATGGACGATACTTAGTATGAATAGTCATATATTTCAGTCGGCGAACAATATCACTTGTTGTAGTAAACACCACGTTGGACTGGCGACGTACGCGGAAGCCTTGGGTTGATTGCCTGCAGTGTGATTCCTTGTGACCCACACTATTACACTGTTGACACACGTGTCTGCGATACGGGCAAAATCGAACGAAGTGCCACTGTCCACACAGCCAACAAGCGGAAGTTGATCGCTGCATTCAGAAGGACGCGTCAAAATGAACATATGATAGACGGTTATGCCTTGTAGCTCCGTCAATGGGAGAGAAGATCGATTGCAATATTTGTGAATCACGTTTAAGATTCATTAGGCGTTTGTATTTCGGCATCATGTCTCGGACTGAGAATTCTGTGGGGGGAATCCGGCTTCTGTTTTAACTGGAACCGTTCACACTCCTGGTTTACCCTACCAGCATACGTCACGATATCTTCCGTAGTGTGTCGAGAAATTTTCAGGCAGTTGTATCGAATGTTAATCACAGATGTTCTTTCACTAAAAATGGAACAAAGCTCTTTCTGAGTCATGTCGTTAGACTTCTCTGGAAGAATATAGTTACCATATTGTGCACATTCAACTGCAGCTAACTTCTGCATTAAGAGGTGCACATATGATGGTTTGGTCGTGCCTAATGTGAGGTCATGACGCAGTGGTCAACACGGTTGCCTCATGAAAGCGTGGCCGGAGTTCTAGTCCCGGCAGTGGCAAGGATATGCACTACTGACGAGCTCTAATGAGAGCGAAACTCGAGTCTAGTGCTTCTTTTCGAAAGGGGCCGACTGGAAAGTCTATGTAGAATGCGACAGCTGCGATTAATTGCGAGTGGCGTTCGATTTATATAAAAACAAAATCCCTTACTTCTCAGCAGTGGTCAAAATTAGGCGGTCTTTAACACAAGTCACTCTTGGTGTTGTCAGACAGTTCATCTGGGGATTAACTTAAGCTGGTTTATTAAAATATTGCGGCGACAAAATGTTCACATAATTGTTTGGCACACCCCTAAGTTCAAACGAACTTGAAGGTGTAGATCGACCCACTGAGTCTAGCGCACCTTTAAAGTCGGTAAAAATGACCGTGGTTGGCCGGCCGTAAGTGACGCTGTAATCAACTAGCGAAGTATAGTAGATGTAATGACTCCAGATGTGATTGTCGTTAAACTATTTGTCTTGCAGTTTTTGCACCAGACCCTGATCCCTTTCTTGAATATTGGAATAATTGTCAGGTGACCCGAGTAGAGAGCGATGTTTTCTATCGTCCACACCAGTCAAAACAACCGTACCAGAAACTTTTCTAATGAATCCTCCATGTTCATTGGGAAGTGGCGAAACGATGCCATCTATACTAGCAGAATTATCGTGTTTGAGGGCCGAAGTGCGACAGTGGGTCTCAGTTTTGGTGGGTGGTTTCAAATCTGCCGACCTGGACACTTTGTTGCAAGATCGTGGCGGTAACGCATTAGAAGCAGGAGGTCAGCCAAAGTGATCCTCGAATTGTGCCACCGCAACCATTCGAATTGATTGTGGATGAGTTTGCCGTCTGCCTTGTTAGTAAGTTCACTGACGGATGGGCTCTCTGGTCCGTTGTTACGAATAGGCTCAAGGAGTCTGCTTGTGTCCCCTGAAGAAAAACAGTTTCCAGTTCACTAACTTTCTCAGTTAGGCAGACTCCACGATTGTCGATCAAGATGCGCCTGAGATCCTTACGGGTGTCATTCCCAAACTTGTGTAAACTGCTATAAGGTATATTCCATCAGACATTCACTAGTTCTAAAAACTTCTCTGAGGTCAAACGTTTGTTCACCTCGTACACTACCGTGATACATGGTATAGGACCTGTCTCATGAATATCTTGTGGGATTTGGATACAGGAGCTGTTTGGGTCTGCGGGGTTAGAAGTGCTGAAGATGTATTCAAGGCTAGAGTGGTACTTATGCTTCACCAATGACCCAACCAGTTTCTCCGAAGTCAACCGCTGCGGCCAGTCGTTGTTAAGGTAAAGTAAGAATTAAACGATATCGAAATATGAACGGCAGTCCTGAGTGGAGTCGCATCACTTATACTTGCTGGCTACGCAGTCTAACTGAGACTAGGTCTGATTCGAAAAACAAAGGCACCACGGAAATTGACGACACATTTACAACTAGTGCTTGCTAATAATAGCCTGTGCTCAATTCACAGTTGCAACAGCTGCCCATTAGTATCCGAACGATGTGACTCCATCACCGAATTGTCACCTAAACGATATTTGGTTTCACCGAAGAAACCAACCTTGACGTTCATATCTCCTACCAAAATGACTGTATTAACTTTCTGTGTCGACATCAAGGGAAGATCCAGATCCGAACAGAAGAAACCCCTGATGGTGATGTTAATTGAACCATGGGCAAATACAAGGAACACATTTCTAATGACTTAGTGCTTGGAGCTGGTCCTAAGGGATTCCATTATGCAGTCAACACAGAGTCTACCGATAGCGGAGAATATAACCTACTGTTGCGGTTGCGACCGCTGAGCTGAGGACAGTATCTACTTCAGACTGCGATGGTCGTGAAGTCACCTGAAGTCTACAACCAGCATCGAATCGACAGTGCGTGTGCTGCCTGTATGATGCGTCGATTACCGTCCCGGATTCATTATGTATCGATGTTCAATGTCTCTAGCATCCGGGCGAGACAGCGATCTGTTAGCATAACTGAAAAGCATTCGCGTTATAGGTCTAATCACGGGATGATTAAAACCGGGTCCTGGGTGGCAGAAGCTGGAGCCTACCGGACGGTGTTGTTATACTTAGCTATACGTGCTGTGTAATTACTGGTTTTGTAAGCGCTCCTGGTTTTATATGAACTGAGATGCCGCCGGAACGCCCATATCTATTTGGGAGAACGATTAAGATTCTTGGTCAAAGCCTTTAGCTCAAAGTCTGTACCACAAAACGACAGGTGGGTGGCAGTAGACCAGAAACAGTGCTGCTTTTCCGAAAGAAGCTGCCAGCCTTCCAACCCAAAACTTGCACGGACAGAAGACTGTGTTTCGTCAGACATGGGTGGCTCTCTCAGTACGATCATACTGTCATTTTATATCAAATAGATTACCGAAATGCGCGTGCCATCCTACCACATCCAGGTCTGTTTTCTGCACAGAGTGTTCAGCTTCATCGTCAGCTCAAATGACACCCTGATATGATTGATGTTTCGGGCATACTTCACCATAACTGTTTAAGACGCAGCTGGAAATGTTCTGAATTTTTGTCATACCACTTACTGTCTTGTCACCAAGTGGTGGACACGCTCTCAGCTGATAGGACACCTACGAAGGAAATACTGTTCCCTTCTATTGCAATCGAATATTTCGGATCGTTAGTGGTTAAAGGAAAACGTCACTTTGAGAAAGGATATGGGTGTCTGTTTACATGTATGACAGTATGAACACTCCTTATAAAAGTGGCTAGTAGCCTGAACCTGAAATCATTGCTCTTCTATTTTTCAATATTTGTCACTCTTTTAAACCCATGGCGATAGTGAAGTGAATGTTGTGGGATCTGAGACAGACGTTAGGCTATTCTTACGGGTATGCGACCAAAAGCCAACAGCTAAGAAATTGTTGGAACACAAATGTGATCGGGTGTTGTGTGCGTCGAAGACGAGCTACCAAGGTTGCGCTTATGAGCAGATGATACGCAGTGTTTTGACATATCTTGAAGTCTGCTCAACGTGGGTCTTCTGAATGATGTAGTCCCACTCGCTCTGTGGCCGACGTTGAGATCATGAACGACAGACCCATGGTGACACTTACTTCGGGTCCTGACGATCTGTCTGCGCCGAATCCTGACCATCTGTTAATAATGAACTTAAAGTTGGGCTTTGCACGCTGCTTTCCGGACGCTGACTAGGGACACAGTTGTTCGCCGATCTCTTCTATCTGAGTTACGTTACAAGGCTTCAAACGTGTTAACGATGGCTGCGTCAAGAATATGTTCGTGTTAACGATGGATACTGATGCAACGAGATGTCACTGAACGAAGGACTGATTACTCAGGAAGTTCAAGTCGAAGAGGGGGAAGTACGAGAGACGCTGTTTTGAAGGAACACCAGGACGTATCATCGAGATTTCCGACATTTGAATTCTGGGGGGAGGATCAGCCCACAGTGATCAAACGCGAATCCATTAGATAGCAATGATCGTATATGGGGTTCCATATTATTCTATCCTTTCCGTCTACATTTTCGTGAATAGAGTGTGTTTATTCCACCCAGAAGGCATGGTCTAGTTTTCTTTAGTTACTACCCGCCTGTTAAGGCATCACGTGCTTAGCTGGCTGACTTGGTATTGCTTTTTGTACCAACCGTTTTTGACCAGTCTGAAGTATGTCGATCCATTTTACACACCCATGTCCACCGTCCGTGTCTCAGCGTTCGCAGTTCATGCACATGCAATCCGATCAACTCGCCTCTTATTTCCAACCGTCCCAATCGGACCACTGGCCTGCACGCATGCGCACGTCTACCGTTCATTTCCATGTCGCAAGCTCCGCCTATCTGACAGCTGTTTACCTGCCTGTCTCTGTTTTACACTGCAAGCTGGCGTTCTTTAGTACTAACCGGTCAATCTATGTTGGCTACCCATCTGCTGCCTGCCGACTGATAGAGTCCATCAGAGCCGTGTCGTAATTTCCGATCGTACGTTCGCTCTACTGGCTCTTTTATTCGTGTTATTTAGAACCAACTGCTCTCAGTCAGTCTTACCCATTTCTGCCGCAAGTTACATCTTGTCCCCCGTACGGCCGCCCGCACAGCTCAATGTTTGAGAGTTTTGATTTCGGGATCGCACCTGATCAGATGGTGGCCGTGTGTTGGTAGGATCAGTTAACAGGACGACTCTACAATGATTCTCGGTTTTAAGTTCTAATAAAAGTCTTCAGCTTATTCAAGAAAGCAGTCCAATTCCTTCACATACGGAAATAATTTTGGTGAACAGAACCTATCCTTGTGAGTGATTTGACCCATCGGGATGGACGTCTACTGAGAGGACCACTTGTTGAGTAGTATTAAGTGTACACGCACAGGCAACATTCGTTTGCCGCGCGGCAGCTACGCCTGTAGGAGTCACCACTCACCGCACGCCAATGCGCCCGCAACCTTGCACTGATCTACGTCTGACTGGATTAGACCATGTGACCCTCTTGATTGGGCAGTTGATCATCCGCTTGCACGTTGGCATGGTCCAGTCTGTTGGCCAACCGTTCAGCAGCCGTGCCTACCGTCTGTGGCGTGCGGTTTCTACTGTGCGTTCGTTCTCTTTGCTAGAATACGATACCACTGGTTAACCCTACTTGAGTCTTACATTCACGTTACAGAGCTACTGTAGTTCACTTGTCGTTGTAACCTATTTAGGACTTTATCTTTCCATCTGAACTTCACTTAGATCCGTATTGGCGTTATTGTAATCTAAAGCGCTCTTTTTTTGTTCACTCGAGGCCACTTTTTGTAAAAATGTGTGGACGAAGACGTGAAATATTATCGTTTACCGATTGAAAATTTTCATCTGTTTCGGTCCCTCCTCTCCCAAAAAGCTGGTTAACCGCCGATGGCCAAACGATCCCAGTCGCTTTCAACGCATGTCCATCATACGCGGCACTGACCGACCCGTAGTCAGCATGGATCATCTGAGTATTGTCGGGTCTCATCGAGTGAATGGAGTCTCTTTGGTGCAAACGAATCATTTGAAAACTGTGCTGTTTGTATTCACTATTTTTTCCCTGTGTTATCAGACTGTCATAATTTCACCACAGCTCAGTTGCATAAGCTCCTACATCCTCTAGTTGTAGTACGGTTCGCAATATCTCTATTGAGTGCTGCAATTTACCTCAATTTAGAAAAGATTCAATTTAAAAAAGCTGGATTTCGGCTGGATTCGAACCATCAATAGAAACAGCGTGTCCAGCTGAGCTACGAAGCCAAGTCAGAGGCTCAGAAATCGCGCATTTGGACTCAGTTACAAACGTAACCCAACTGTTTAATCATTTGTCTCGCAATGCAATCTGGCGAACTTTTTACCAATTGGTTAATTTATATTAGCTACCCAAACGGTTTGTAGCTCAGCCGGTAAAGAGCACTTGTCACTCCTAGGCATCCTGTTTCTGTTGCTGGTTTGAATTCAACGGAAACCCAAATTTTTCACAGTTGGGTGTCTTGTCATATCTGCCAAACTACTCATGAACATTACCTCAGTTTATAAACTATTTGCAAGTCAAGTGCTACTTGTGTTTGATCATATTGTTCCACGTGAAATTAAACTCCCTGGCTGATCCACTCCGATTGGTGACAGTTGATTTAAGGTGCATTCGTTTTATGAGGCTTATCAGTAGTATACGTCTGAACAGGGAATTGAAGTCTGACCATCACGCACTGTGCTTTTCGGAGGAAGAACTGCATTGACTGCTCCACTTCCACTACCTCAAATTAGAGAAGATAAAGTTATCACTTCTACCGGATACACCACAGTTTTGGAAGCAGCGCGGTGGAACAACAGAACATTTCGAGCTTCAAACCCACCTGCTGGGCATACGCGGAGGATCGCACGCGCAGTCTGCTTGTTTTGTTCGACTGGTGACTAAGCACAGTTGGGCGCAGTTGTTAGTGGTGACGAGTGAGCTTGGCTGATAGTACAGTGAGTTAGAGCGTAACGCGTCACGTCGCCTAATTCGGCAGAACAGTGCAGTTGGGCATCCATCTCTGCTAATACCAACCCGTCTTCACTCATTTCGATGTTCTATGATCGGTTTTTGGACACTGTTCAGATCCATTCGATCTCACCGAACCGAAAAGGACGAACAGGCGGTGTGTGAGTAAACTGCGGGTCGGGCGCTCTAGATTCTTCCACCGATCTCTTGCCGAACAGACTATGATTACGTGGTATGTCCTGTAGCCACCGGACTTCATTTAACTGAGTCGTGCTCAGGTTAATTGATTATCGGGCCAGTAGCCTTGCGGTCAGACTCGCTAATGAACTTTGGCTTCACTAAACCTACTGAGGAGTGTTGAGTTACTCTTATTTTTACTGGACACGACGGGAAAAAGTGCATTTCTCGTAAGTATATTTGACTGAACAGTTAAACGTGTTCAACTGATCATGTTTGATGCGATGCAAAGTGAGGATGCGGTCCGTAGACTGACCTTACAAATTAAAAGGCCTCAGTTTGATTCCTCGGTTTAGACAAGGGTAAATGTAAGTCACTGAGGAACTCTGTCGCCTGGTACACATTTTTTGATCTGGGTCATCAGGCATGTCTGTATGAATACACTGCTTGGGATGATATGTGAGTGGAATAGTTTTGTAATAATCAAAACCCATCGTTACTGGCATTCAGACTATTTGCTCATAGGTGCTAACACTGTCGATGGACGTTGTTGACGGACCTGCTTTCGGTAACCTGTTATCGACCAGTTTGTGTGATTATCGTCACCGCTTTTTGCATGTTTACGTGAAATACCAATTACAGACAGTTGAGATAGTTAGGCAATCGACCGTTATATCCTTCTGAATAAACATTGTAGGTGGTAGTTTGAAGTGTTCATCAAACATCGATCACCCTCTTACATTATGTGTTGAGACTAGAACAACCAGAACTTTTGCTTCCTCCTCTAAAATGGCCAGGCAATCATTTTGATTACACTTTTGCTCCATTGATTTCTGTTGACGACATGAATAACCCAGGTGGGTGTCCATCAAAACTGGTTCTCATAATTAGCTTGTCAGTCAGAAAAATAACTATAATGAGTCGATCTCATGTAGAAGACGAGCTGCGAGGAACACGTTTAACCCACGTTGACCAAAAAACGTGAGGTCTTCAGTTTATTTAAGCCATACAGACACACGTGAACTGCAGTCAAACGTGAATGTGTGCATAAAAGATTGCACATGTTTTTCATTCAATTTATACCAACTCTGCGTCTGTGCGGATAGACGGCGATAAAACAATTACATCTGCGATTACTTTGGGAGTTACAAGAAATGCTTGATGTTGTACATCCATATAAATGTGAATTAAAATAGGTTAACTATCAGAAAAACAAGGTATGAAATTATCTCAAGCAAGCTCTCAGTCCTGACAAACCAAATTCCTCGCAGCGTGCCATTTACTTAGGAGACTACAACGTTAATCTTGAATGTACTCTGCGTACCAATTCAACAACAGTTCAGTTATGTCGCAGTGAATGGACGTTCTAACCCACTAATCTTTTAGTTACAGCATAGTACACAGTTTCAATAGAGTTTTCTGGTATTAATACTGTATGACGCACATCATCATCACATACTGCAAGCAACAGAATCCAGAGGGAATTCCCCCATGTGGATAGCAGTATGTCCTGGCCATGTTGATGAACCTACAGTTTTGATGCCGTTTCCTGTTCAAGACATTGACTGATATTTCGTTTTTATACGTTGGAAATCCAACTGTCCAGCAATGTCGTTAGCACATTCAGTTTGACAGAGTTATGAATGTCTTCTCAATCAAGTTATGTCCAAGGTTCCGTTGTCACACACTTAAGCGACCAAGACAGTCAAATTGATCTGGTCTTCCAGAGCCGCCAGTGGAAACACATCTACCACTTAGCGTTTTGAGTGTACTGTGAGCAATGGCAACGGCACACTTGTTTTCGCTATCGAATGAAATGACACCGTGATTTTTCATGTGGACCAGTTCTACGCAAGGGTTTCGATGCCGAATTGTATGATCGATTTGTATCCTCTGGTTTGATAATGCAAAACAAGCCGAGTAGATACCACGTAAATGCACCGTTCTGTTTCAATGGTCTTCTGTTCACCTCTTCGAATCCGGTCTGATTCTGTGAGGTTTTTCCAGGAGAACCTAAAAACTACACATGATCTCCAATAGATCAATTTTCCTTCTTTATTTGGTATCCTTTGCACATTGGATTTCTTGAGCTGACCACCTTCCAGCTAGACATTGAAAAGATGAGGCGTCAGTTTTCTAATTGCATAAATTTGGCCCATCCAATAACTACTCTTTCAGTTGATAACTGAGCTTCCAATATAACTTTGATGGTTAGGGCGAACGGCGCAATTCGCACAATTTCAGGATGCTGCTGGTACTTTACCCAAAGTCCAAGTCAAACACCTGAGCTCCCACTAGGCTGGAGAATACGAAAGACGAGCCAAGGAAGGGCTGGTATGCACCTCGAAGTCGGTTCACGTCGCATCACGCGCATACTCGGTCTGCTCAAGGGCCCCAGGATCAACATAGTGCAGACAGCTACGGTACGTCCCAGAACTTGGGCTCTAGCAACAAAACCTGATTTCCGAACCAAAGGACTTGCCTAACGGGCGGGCCATCTAACCAAGTCGGGTGAGCAAACGGGCACAACGCATAGCTGAAACCACAGCCAGACTAGCTGGTTGTGGATACGGTGGGCAGGTCTGCGCACTTCCAATAAAGTTACTCGGCCCCATCGGTCCAGTGTGTTGGCCGTCACGGTCCACGATCGATAACACCTGGCTGTTCACGCACGTCTCTATCGTCGTTTCAGCGCCTTAGAGACAATGCTGAGCTGGGAACCAGTATGCGCCAGTGAACAAAGTGAAAAAGCGGTTTTTCCTTGACGGATTGGGTCATCACGATAGATTTTCCACCAACCNTGGTAGCACTTGTGGACGAATAAACTTTTACATCGTGTTGGGGACGCGCACAAGTCTATCGTCTGCTCATTGTGTTCGGTTCGTTGTGCAGCAGTACGCATTACCGCACAGGCTTGAACGCATCGTGGGGTAATTCGTGCACAATAGTCATCGGTGGAACTGGACACAACGGCAATCTTTTATGGCCAATAGACTCTACTTGATGTGTGTCAACGGATGACATTCTTCCACCGTCTGAAGTGAATTTAACTTACTTTACTGGTCCTATTTCGACTGAATCAAACTTGTACTGCGTTCATTTGGATTCTGACACGCCCGTGAACGGCTAATTTGCAGCGCTTGTTGCTTCGGTGACCTCGCAATATGCGTTCATACATGTTATGTTGTACCGTGGATGAATTCCAAAGCTCATAGCTTCAATATTCATATCTCTAAATGCTAACCAGCACGACTGGATTCGCTTTACTCCTGTTTGTCATCGTTTGATTGAAGTTGAACATCACTCACGAACAGTCATAGCTCTCGCGTTCCCGTATGTCCTTAAATCAACCTCTTTCGAAAAGAGACGCTGTACTCGAGTTCCCCTCTAATTAGAGCTTGTCTGTAGTTCATACGTTTGTCACGACCGTGATTAGAACTATAGCTAGATCTTTCATGGGGCAACAGTGTTGATCGCTTGTTGCCATGCTACGCGCGCGCTCGCGTTTATGAATCAGAATTCCGGTCCACAACACCCCCGGTTTCCGCTCACACGTCGTGTGCACTTCTGCCCGGTTTATGTGTGTGACCGACGCCTTCTGTCGGGGGTTTTCCGCCTGCCATTCCTCGTCCGTTAGTCCGATCTTGTTGAGCGATGGCTCGTCCGGTCGCTCGTGTTGTCCGCAATCTATCCACTGTGGGCTTTGACCGTATTCTACGACCGTGTCGAGATATTCCTCCGAGTGTTGGAATAATCGCGCCCCGATCTGGTCGTCCATCCCATTTTGCCTGCCATGTCTCGCCCGTTGGTCCGATCCAGTTGAGCGATGACTCATCCGGTCGCCCATGCTGTCCCCGATCCGCTCGCTGTGGGCTTTTGGACGTACCTCCCCGCGTTGAGGTATTCCGCCGAGTGTTGGAATACTCGCACCTCCGGTTTGATAATCCATCACAGTTACACCACTGACTCCATATTAGGCACGATCGAATTGTCATATCTAAACGCCCAGCCAAATTTGATTGTAAATAACGCTTATGAAGCACAGATAACAGACTATGAATCAAGCTTATGGCCATTTTGTTGATACCACAGTTCAGTAAATCACCACCTTGATGGGTATCACTTGAACTAGGGCGATAATGACAACTGTTTTCGCATGCTTGTTGATCAGCACCTGCAGTTTACAGCTATGCGGCTTCCACTTCGTAAGCAGTATTTGTGAAGTCGCTAAGCGTCCAAATGACGTCAAAAAGATGGGAGAAAAAATTGTAATGCAAGTAATTACCAAATGTAGTCAATGCAACAAAGCAATGATTCGAACAAAATATCAGGCTGGATTCTTCGAATGTGTTGGATGGAATACTGTAGATGTCGACAAAGTGATCTACAGGAAGGAAACTGTAATTCACGGAGCACGGTGAATGTCTGTTCACCGGTACGCAAGAAACTCAGGTAGATTGTGTTCGCATGCGTGGACGGTCTTTTTTGTCAACCTGGATGAGGACACTGTGTTGAATCATGGGTTATAGATTGATGTTGGAGGTAAAACTGGATGTGCGTGCCTAACATTGACTTCAGTAGTGTTGACCAACTGAGATGAGTTGTTTGAAGCCGCTGCGGGTGTACGCACGTGAGGACCGCTCACTGTTGATTGTGCGTAGCTTCACATCCTGGTCACATTGAGCTGGTCTAGACATGTGATCTTGATACGTCATTATGTGATGCTACGGTTTCATTATTTCTGAAAGTGTTTACTTGTTTCAAAATTCTGTCCATGTACATTTTAGACTTCACGACTATGTGATGCCTCGAAATGTCCTTACCATATCCGTGTTCTACGATGTTTTCTGTCAACAATAGACTTTTTTCATACTGCGATATTCCCGGCATTTCAGTCACAATCTGGGCACAATCAAACTGACTTACTCGTCGCATGTTGCGTCGGAGGTACGATTATTAGCTTGTAACATCCCAAGGCAACCGTTTGACTAGACAATTCAGGACACATGCTAACAGAGTGTACGTTAGTATCTCACTCGGGATCATCGGAACGAACTTGCGCGAGGTACCGTAGCTGGAATGCCAGTCGTGTAGCTACATGGTTGATAGGTGGAACACATAAAGTATGCTGCAGTATCTGCAAATAGAATTACTTAGTTTTTAATGATTGTGCGAATAGATGTTTCACTCGTAACACTTTTCAACCAAAAAAGGAAGATTGGATAATCCATGTTCCGACAAGTTTCGCCCAAACCACAAGCTTCGGGCTTTATTGATGTTAGAATGGAGCAAACCGAAAAAGGCTGTTGATGTGGCAAAAATGGGGCTTCTGCACGGATATCTTCAGACAGAGTATTGCTTCGTCATAAGATACTATACTGATAAATATCACTTGCAATAGTGAATTCACGTTAGTCCGCACCCAACAACCCCCGGTATGGCTGACACCTGTATTCTTTGGGTATCTTGTGTACAGCGGACCTCGAACGGTTACATTCTTGAGCGCGCCGACAGACGCTCTTTCGAGAACTATCTTTATGAGTCGCAGAACATCATTGACAGAACAATCATCTGTTGATATGCACGATCGATCCACTTGTGTGCAGGTCACGAACACTGCTCGTTGTAACAAACGTTTTCTTCAACCTTCGAACTGATTCACAGGTAACCGGTCGCTACCTCACATACGCTGCATTGAACTACCTGGAGGCCTTCTCTACACCTTTACCACAGTCTAAATAAATATAAAGTGGTTTGATGCACTGTACAATACTGTACAGTAATGTGACGGAGACTCAGTGGGACGAAATACAAAAAAAAAACTGTTGACGTAAGTACTCTGTAATTAGTTCATGTTGGTAGTATGCACGCCGCGCGAACATTGGTAACTTCGAAGATGGACGACTTTACGAGTGGTTTCCCATGTTCAGTGCACACAAGCTGTAGGTTCATGGAAAATTAACAACTCTTCTATCCACCAAGAAGCGTCGCCTCCTTGGCGTTTTCAAATAGGTATCAACATTTCCAACCCATGAGAATAATGTCTACTGCCACTGTCCACCTACCATCTTGTCTCCATTCCAGCGTTGCCTTTCAAGCGCTGAAACGGCTACAGAGGCGTGTGTGAACGGCTGGGTGTTGTCAATCGTGGGCCGCGATGGTCAAAACATTGGGTTGATTATATCAAGCCACTTTACTGGAACTGCTCATACATTCCCACCCTATCCACAACCAGCCAGTCTGACTGTGGTTTCAGCTATGTGTTGTGCCCGTCTGTTCACCCGACGTGGATAGGAGGCGGGATCTATTGCTGGGCTCCTAGTTCTGCAACGTTCCGTACGTCAACCTTATGGCTGAGTAATACGTCCCTATCTGTCACGCTTACGCATTGCTCAGTTCAGTCGCATATGTCAACGAGGGATACCAGCCAAGCAAGACGGAAGTAGTCAAAATAATTGTTTTGATCAATCCGTGAGATACGTAGATACAGCGCGTTTTGTCGCTCGAACCGTTTGGCCTGTCTGAGCCGAATCTGCGTACGACGTTCACTGTTTAGAAAAGTCATTGAACTTGGAGGTCTAGACACTTCTGAAAAAAATTTAAACATTGAGGTGCAGACACTCGAAGTAATTGCTTGACGTTCTACCGTTAAATACATCGAGTGAAATGATCCATCGTGACACTGTGCAAAAAAAATGCTCATTTCGTCACTGAATCCCTGTTCCTGGACACTTGACATAATCAGTCCGCTTTCCACATTCCAGCTGATCGCCATGATTTCCGTCTTCGAAACTGTTTAGTTACGTGTATTAATGGAAGTGGTATAAAGGGTAGAACGAAAAATGCTGGCTAAATGAATGACCTGTGTTCGTCAAACGTCACGTAAACACAGGTTACCGAGGTGTCTGCAACAACACCAACAACACATTTGCTGAGGCTTTGTATACCCAGTGTCGCAATCTCCCCGATGTGTCCTGAAAACGATTTGTCTTTTCACTGTGACTACCCTTGTAATCATCACTCTCTTTCTCTTTTTTTTCATCCGCTAGGACACCCAAGAGAAGGTAGAACAAGTTTGAACCACAGCAGAACACCTCGTGTACTCTGCAATTATTTGGTACGTGCGTACCTAATCTTCCGTACCACTCAATACTTTTCTTGTCTGTTTGCGCCTCCTTCTGTGATAGTCTGGAACCGATCAACCATTGTGGT
>LOND01000137.1:115559-133872 GCA_014220965.1 Paragonimus kellicotti | reverse complement strand
TGTGTAAGAGAGTGTTAAGCAAGTGGTAGTCCATCTTTTTGGGGTCTAGT
Source organism: Paragonimus kellicotti (assembly GCA_014220965.1). NCBI lineage: Eukaryota > Metazoa > Platyhelminthes > Trematoda > Plagiorchiida > Troglotrematidae > Paragonimus > Paragonimus kellicotti. The sequence continues at coordinate 133,822 of LOND01000137.1, read as the reverse complement.
TACGTACTACCCAACAGTCGATTGTACGAAGTAAGATTGCCTGCTAATATGGTGATGATGGGTGCGCAATCTGTGGGTTCGGTTGGGGCGTTGGACTCTAACCATTCATCAATCTCACAGCTTTATTCCGTCCTGTCTATTGGGTATGTGACTTACAGTCAAAGCGCGTCAATATTCGCTTATTGGAAATTCCAGAAGCTATCCTCATTCGTCTATTCTGTCCACTACCATGTGCTGAAAACGTTTCGTCAAAACACTGAGTCTCTCACGACCCTGTGTCCATGTCCGAACTGGAAAGACTACGTAACCATAGCCTTTAGTTAAAGTAGTTATCTCCCAGGAGAAGTTTAGAACACGCAAATAAAAATACGTAAGGATGTACTCTACAGAGATGTTTCAATCGATGGCTTCGGCTACAGTATACTGACTAAGGTCAGTTGACATGCATCAATTTAAATATGCGCAAAATAGGAATGAGTCATCGGCTGCAATAAGAATGGCACACAGGACCAGTCACGCTCGAGTGAGCCGTCATGAGTTAAAAACAAACAGAAAATCCCAATGTCAAACAGGTCGAATAAGGGACTACGGGTACAGACAACATCGATATTACAGTGAGGCAAGCGAGAGTAAACGGAACCTAATAGGTAGCCTGAGAGTAAGCTTAAGACGAGGAAAATAAATAAACTTATGTTAACGGCATAAATAAAGCATTCAAATAATAATGATAACCACATAAAGAATGACATAAATTCATGACTACCAACCCCTGGCACCATGATGGTGGTAGGTATGCATGACACAAGGGGTGTTATCAGTTTCAGGGCAGAAAAACCGCATGAGTCAACAGTTTATGCACACAGTGGGCCGGTCGTTGAGTACTGATTAACGTTGCTTTGGAAGAATCAAACAATATCTGGTTCCGGTTGTGCAATACTACTTGAAACGAGTTGGGGTGAGGTCAACAACGGGACCTGTTCCCCATGATGTGTCTTGTTATGGAGGTGGTCGGATTTCGGCTCACTCGCTCTGTTGCAACTGCCTGTTGCGTTATCGCAGCTGTCGTATTTGACCGGATAACTCACCTGTCATATCAGAAACGCACGTTTGGAATGGTCGAGGGATTTTTCTAACAGTGAAGTTTAGTTGATGGGCGTACAGTGCTAGAAATAGAATATTATCAGCTGCAGCTTTGAACAGTTTAGGTTTCACGTGGTCCACACAGTCGCTTATTTTGACGTGTTCACTTTGTTCTTTACTGTTTCCTCCCTCGCAAGGTGAAGCGTGTTGATGAGTACAAGCGTCATTTGCTCATGTGTCTACATGTGATGACACTGTACAACCGCATCAAATCCAACTCCAACACTGACCTCTGCCCTCGAACGTTTATCATGGGAGGCAACGCAGCACCTGGATACTACATGGCCAAATTGATCATCAAGTTGATCAACTCGCTAGCTCGAGTGATCAACTGTGATCCTATCGTGGCTGGTCGGTTGAAGGTGAGTGTCTTGAGTTGTATTTCACACATCACTCTATTTTTGTCGATTTTCTACATGTGATATCCCGAATTTCACCATTTAGATTAATCCGTAGCATACCGCCAGGTTGAATGGCGATAAAGTGCCGAAACTTTTCGTGTCTCGAACTAGTCGCAAGTAGATTAGATTAGGATACGCGCAGTTTCGAATGTCTAGAAAAGCGCTGGCACTTCGAGGGACTTTTGCTAGTTGTGGAAAAAGTATCCAAATCTGAGGTTACATTGTACGTCTCCGAAAAATGTCAGGGAATTAGGCAGTTCCATCCAGTCTCAGGACTTGTCGCAAGATACTTTTCGACATCACACTTGCCGTTATTTGATTATGCCATGGGTATGCAATGTTCAACAGCTCTGCTGTAGCATTTTGTCGGTCGCCTATCTTGTGTCTCCCTCGTAGTTAGATTGTGACTGAGACAAAGCGCGGGAGTAAGTGCGTTTATTGGCGTTGCGCGACCAGTAAAACGGGTTCCGCCCAGCACATCCGGGCTGATTGGACACGTAGCTGAACGTTTGTGCAATGACATTAAGGACCACTGTAATAACTGTAGAAGGATAGTATTCCTGCAGCTGTCCATGAATGAACAAAATGTAAAATGGTTTACTAGAAAATCCATCTTCTGATAGTGAAAAAGAAATGAGTAAAAATTTCTTCAGTGTTGGAAGCTGTGACCTGCATCCAGTACAGAACGTTTTCTGTTCAGTTCTCAGCAAGACTGGATGCGACGCACAGTATGGCAATTTTCTGAGTCAAGACTGTATACCGATTAGTTAAAGCTTCAGCAGCTACACTGGAAGATTTTGCTGATGCTACTAACTTTTCCAAACATTCGTATACCTATTGCCGGTTTTAAAATGTTAACCTCTGGCGGCTTTTGACATACTTGGTTTGCTGCTGCTAAAACACTGAAAGCAAAGTACGAGTGTCTGCAAACGGAGTTTTTCAATGAATTGTTCACCAGCTCCAGAGGTCCTTTATTTCTGTCTGTCTTCCTGTTTCCAGAGAAACTATTGCCCATCTGACGAAATATCCGGGCACCAAACCACTTTATCCACTATTCAAGCTATTTACTTTGAAAGTATTGTTAGAAGAGAACACTTTGCTGAGGCGCAAACAGCTTCTCGGATTTCGGGGCTCTCAGGGGTTTTGTTTGGTGCCAAAACTCTGGCCAGAGATTTATCACCAGCGATGTGATGGATAACCGTTTGGACTTTGTTGGATCTTATTAGCACCAAACACACCGGAAGACCAAACCCACGACAAGTGGATAGGCGTCAGATAGTTAGGCCACCACAGATTGGTAATCTACATACTTGACCACCAGATTGCGTGATCGCAGTCACCGGGGTTGCAAGAAGATAAGCTACTTTAGCTGTTGCGCTTTCTTTTCTCAAAGGCTGAAACCGGTCAGCCATCTTTCAACCCCGGTGAGTATGACCGCGTAGTTTAGCGAGCAAAGGTCTGGATTACTATCCTATAGTCACCCATCGTGTATGCTACGTATTTGATCAAAAGAACTCGAAACAGCTATCCAACAATTTACTTGTGGTCACTGAAATCAAGTGCATGCAAAAATTTGAATCTGGTTCCTCATTTACAGTCTGGGTTGGGGCTTGTTATGCATCATTTTTCGGATTTTTTGAGTTCCATGCAGCATCTGGAGTCTGTATCGTTGATGTTTCTGAGATGCGTGCATGCCCGTTAACTAGCACCAACCATAAGGTTTCAGTGGTTTCAGAGAATTTCATCCAGCACTCTTTTATGCACCTCCTGTGAATTATTTTAACCGGGTTTAAAAATTTCCGACAGTGATATTACGGAAGTGGTAGTCGATTGAAAAATGCTCAATTGTTGTCAGCACTCCTGAAGAGGCTCATCCTAGATAGCGGAAACACGGTTTAATACAGTTTGCTCTCAACATTGTGCTTTTCCGAATTCTTTGGATAGGCCCAATTACCCTGCTTTCGTTCAGCTTAATCTGTTGTTAATTCTGATTGTGTCACAAGAATAGATTGGTAGTTTCTGGTGGCTTTCTTGATTTCGTGGTAGTTCGAGTAGCCGTAGTTTCCATATCTGTTTGTTTTAATTTCATTTCCATCTCAGATTCAAAGATTTTGTTGAACTGTGGCCGATGAAATTTGTAAACAAAACCAACGGAATCACGCCGCGTCGGTGGCTACTGTTATGCAACCCTGGCCTGGCCGATTTGCTCATGGATGCGATGCACAAGGATGAGAGTTGGATCACCAATATGTCCATGCTCAGCCGAATAAGAACACAGCTAGATGATGCCAGCTTCCGTTTGGCGCTGATGCGTGTCAAGTTGGACAATAAGAATAGATTTGCTGCATTTTTGAAACATCAGCGTAACATATTTGTCGACCCGAGTTCTTTGTTCGATGTCATGGTAAATTTTGCTCAGTTGGTTACAATTATAACAATTATCATCATTTGAACAGAGAAGTCAGAAACAGTTTTTTGCACAATGTATCTCTCGAGCACATTTCGCTGCATCTCATCAGGTACATACTGCAGTCTATGGGTTTATATAGCAAAGTTCAATGGGCATTGTGAAGCTAAACAACAAAATCAACAACCACACAAACACACACACACATCCGTACACATCAGTTACCAGGGCAATCTGGTACTGACGAACAAGTCTTTCTGTACGCAGAGGGGTGGCTTCCATTTGCTAATTGCTACCGCCTCCGCGAACCGGAGAAGCCTTCGATTTTTTGTTGCGTAACGTATCCGAAACGCCTTCTCCAGGTTCAATTTGGGTCGACAAGTCAACAGGTGTCGGGCGATCGATGACGCTGGCTCACAATGCCCATTGAACTTTGCTATATAAACCCATAGACTGCAGTATGTACCTGATGAGATGCAGCGAAATGTGCTCGAGAGATACATTGTGCAAAAAACTGTTTCTGACTTCTCTGTTCAAATTTGTTACGGGAAAAGGTTGCTTTGCAATTATCATCAGTGTCTGACGCTATTGTATGATTATTGACCACCCCGTTCTAAGTAAAAAAACCGGCCGTTCAACGTCAAGTTACTTACACTTTACAAACAACCAATTCAGCTACGAGGATGAGCACTGCAGCATTTGCAGGACAAATTCTTTGCTGTTTTATTTTTTCGTCCCGTTCCATATCCTTACTTCACAGACAGCTCGGCCACAAACGATTGGCCACCATCTCCCTTACCGTTCTCAATTGCGGACTGTAGTTCACAGCATTAAAACTGATTAGTAACTTGTAACCTGTCACTGATGTTGATACACTACCCCAAGGAAGTGTGCAAACAGGTGTGTTCTAGCTACTTTTGTTCTTCAGAGGACTGGTTAGCACGTTTTTTGCGAATCCGTGGTAAACTCACAATGATCGAGGTCATTACCTGAGCCCGTAGCTTTCTTGGTTTGACTTTTGACTAACTTGCCGCATAGGTTTACGGTACTGCACTTTCAGAATACTTCAGGTCTCTCCGGTTGCCAAATTGAACTGTATCAAACGTTCAGGGCGATGTGAAGGGCATAAGGAGACGATAATGAGACATTTGACCGGCGAGGATGGCAGAAGGGTGTTTCAAACATCTGAATAAGGGATCTCAGATTCCTTCTACATTACTTTATACCTGATGTTCACACTTTGACATAGTCGCCTCAGGTTTGGTCATTGTATTAGTCTTTGAACGACAGGTTGGTTTGCATTTGGTTACATTAATTTGTATGTTTAGTTTTGATTTAAATCTATACGTAGTACATGTGTTAAGGCCTGACGGTTGATCGGGACAAAATGGACGATAGGACGATGGTGAGTTTCTCCGCATAGTGTCATTGTATTTTTGCGTATTTTTGTATCGCTTACAGACACCGTAGGCTTTAGCTTGTGGTAGCACTTGTGGACGAATAAACTTTTACATCGTGTTGGGGACGCGCACAAGTCTATCGTCTGCTCATTGCGTTCGGTTCGTTGTGCAGCAGTACACATTACCGCACAGGCTTGAACGCATCGTGGGGTAATTCGTGCACAATAGTCATCGGTGGAACTGGACACAACGGCAATCTTTTATGGCCAATAGACTCTACTTGATGTGTGTCAACGGATGACATTCTTCCACCGTCTGAAGTGAATTTAACTTACTTTACTGGTCCTATTTCGACTGAATCAAACTTGTACTGCGTTCATTTGGATTCTGACACGCCCGTGAACGGCTAATTTGCAGCGCTTGTTGCTTCGGTGACCTCGCAATATGCGTTCATACATGTTATGTTGTACCGTGGATGAATTCCAAAGCTCATAGCTTCAATATTCATATCTCTAAATGCTAACCAGCACGACTGGATTCGCTTTACTCCTGTTTGTCATCGTTTGATTGAAGTTGAACATCACTCACGAACAGTCATAGCTCTCGCGTTCCCGTATGCCCTTAAAGTCAACCTCTTTCGAAAAGAGACGCTGTACTCGAGTTCCCCTCTAATTAGAGCTTGTCTGTAGTTCATACGTTTGTCACGACCGTGATTAGAACTATAGCTAGATCTTTCATGGGGCAACAGTGTTGATCGCTTGTTGCCATGCTACGCGCGCGCTCGCGTTTATGAATCAGAATTCCGGTCCACAACACCCCGGTTTCCGCTCACACGTCGTGTGCACTTCTGCCCGGTTTGTGTGTGTGACCGACGCCTTCTGTCGGGGGTTTTCCGCCTGCCATTCCTCGTCCGTTGGTCCGATCTCGTTGAGCGATGGCTCGTCCGGTCGCTCGTGTTGTCCGCAATCTATCCACTGTGGGCTTTGACCGTATTCTACGACCGTGTCGAGATATTCCTCCGAGTGTTGGAATAATCGCGCCCCCGATCTGGTCGTCCATCCCATTTTGCCTGCCATGTCTCGCCCGTTGGTCCGATCCAGTTGAGCGATGACTCATCCGGTCGCCCATGCTGTCCCCGATCCGCTCGCTGTGGGCTTTTGGACGTACCTCCCCGCGTTGAGGTATTCCGCCGAGTGTTGAAATACTCACACCTCCGGTTTGATAATCCATCACAGTTACACCACTGACTCCATATTAGGCACGATCGAATTGTCATATCTAAACGCCCAGCCAAATTTGATTGTAAATAACGCTTATGAAGCACAGATAACAGACTATGAATCAAGCTTATGGCCATTTTGTTGATACCACAGTTCAGTAAATCACCACCTTGATGGGTATCACTTGAACTAGGGCGATAATGACAACTGTTTTCGCATGCTTGTTGATCAGCACCTGCAGTTTACAGCTATGCGGCTTCCACTTCGTAAGCAGTATTTGTGAAGTCGCTAAGCGTCCAAATGACGTCAAAAAGATGGGAGAAAAAATTGTAATGCAAGTAATTACCAAATGTAGTCAATGCAACAAAGCAATGATTCGAACAAAATATCAGGCTGGATTCTTCGAATGTGTTGGATGGAATACTGTAGATGTCGACAAAGTGATCTACAGGAAGGAAACTGTAATTCACGGAGCACGGTGAATGTCTGTTCACCGGTACGCAAGAAACTCAGGTAGATTGTGTTCGCATGCGTGGACGGTCTTTTTTGTCAACCTGGATGAGGACACTGTGTTGAATCATGGGTTATAGATTGATGTTGGAGGTAAAACTGGATGTGCGTGCCTAACATTGACTTCAGTAGTGTTGACCAACTGAGATGAGTTGTTTGAAGCCGCTGCGGGTGTACGCACGTGAGGACCGCTCACTGTTGATTGTGCGTAGCTTCACATCCTGGTCACATTGAGCTGGTCTAGACATGTGATCTTGATACGTCATTATGTGATGCTACGGTTTCATTATTTCTGAAAGTGTTTACTTGTTTCAAAATTCTGTCCATGTACATTTTAGACTTCACGACTATGTGATGCCTCGAAATGTCCTTACCATATCCGTGTTCTACGATGTTTTCTGTCAACAATAGACTTTTTTCATACTGCGATATTCCCGGCATTTCAGTCACAATCTGGGCACAATCAAACTGACTTACTCGTCGCATGTTGCGTCGGAGGTACGATTATTAGCTTGTAACATCCCAAGGCAACCGTTTGACTAGACAATTCAGGACACATGCTAACAGAGTGTACGTTAGTATCTCACTCGGGATCATCGGAACGAACTTGCGCGAGGTACCGTAGCTGGAATGCCAGTCGTGTAGCTACATGGTTGATAGGTGGAACACATAAAGTATGTGTGTAAGAGAGTGTTAAGCAAGTGGTAGTCCATCTTTTTGGGGTCTAGTTACGTACTACCCAACAGTCGATTGTACGAAGTAAGATTGCCTGCTAATATGGTGATGATGGGTGCGCAATCTGTGGGTTCGGTTGGAGCGTTGGACTCTAACCATTCAATCAATCTCACAGCTTTATTCCGTCCTGTCTATTGGGTATGTGACTTACAGTCAAAGCGCGTCAATATTCGCTTATTGGAAATTCCAGAAGCTATCCTCATTCGTCTATTCTGTCCACTACCATGTGCTGAAAACGTTTCGTCAAAACACTGAGTCTCTCACGACCCTGTGTCCATGTCCGAACTGGAAAGACTACGTAACCATAGCCTTTAGTTAAAGTAGTTATCTCCCAGGAGAAGTTTAGAACACGCAAATAAAAATACGTAAGATGTACTCTACAGAGATGTTTCAATCGATGGCTTCGGCTACGAGTATACGGACTATGGTCAGTTGACATGCATCAATTTAAATAAGCGTAAAATAGGAATGAGTCATCAGCTGCAATAAGAATAGCACACAGAACCAGTCACGTTCGAATGGGCCGTCATGAGTTGAAAACAAACAGAAAATCCTAATGTAAACAGGTCGAATAAGGGACTACGGGTACAGACAACATCGATATTACAGTGAGGCAGCGAGAGTAAACGGAACCTAATAGGTAGCCTGAGAGTAAGCTTAAGACGAGGAAAATAAATAAACTTATGTTAACGGCATAAATAAAGCATTCAAATAATAATGATAACCACATAAAGAATGACATAAATTCATGACTACCAACCCCTGGCACCATGATGGTGGTAGGTATGCATGACACAAGGGGTGTTATCAGTTTCAGGGCAGAAAAACTGCATGAGTCAACAGTTTATGCACACAGTGGGCCGGACGGTTGAGTACTGATTAACATTGCTTTGGAAGAATCAAACAATATCTGGTTCCGGTTGTGCAATACTACTTGAAACGAGTTGGGGTGAGGTCAACAACGGGACCTGTTCCCCATGATGTGTCTTGTTATGGAGGTGGTCGGATTTCGGCTCACTCGCTCTGTTGCAACTGCCTGTTGCGTTATCGCAGCTGTCGTATTTGACCGGATAACTCACCTGTCATATCAGAAACGCACGTTTGGAATGGTCGAGGGATTTTTCTAACAGTGAAGTTTAGTTGATGGGCGTACAGTGCTAGAAATAGAATATTATCAGCTGCAGCTTTGAACAGTTTAGGTTTCACGTGGTCCACACAGTAGCTTATTTTGACGTGTTCACTTTGTTCTTTACTGTTTCCTCCCTCGCAAGGTGAAGCGTGTTGATGAGTACAAGCGTCATTTGCTCATGTGTCTACATGTGATGACACTGTACAACCGCATCAAATCCAACTCCAACACTGACCTCTGCCCTCGAACGTTTATCATGGGAGGCAACGCAGCACCTGGATACTACATGGCCAAATTGATCATCAAGTTGATCAACTCGCTAGCTCGAGTGATCAACTGTGATCCTATCGTGGCTGGTCGGTTGAAGGTGAGTGTCTTGAGTTGTATTTCACACATCACTCTATTTTTGTCGATTTTCTACATGTGATATCCCGAATTTCACCATTTAGATTAATCCGTAGCATACCGCCAGGTTGAATGGCGATAAAGTGCCGAAACTTTTCGTGTCTCGAACTAGTCGCAAGTAGATTAGATTAGGATACGCGCAGTTTCGAATGTCTAGAAAAGCGCTGGCACTTCGAGGGACTTTTGCTAGTTGTGGAAAAAGTATCCAAATCTGAGGTTACATTGTACGTCTCCGAAAAATGTCAGGGAATTAGGCAGTTCCATCCAGTCTCAGGACTTGTCGCAAGATACTTTTCGACATCACACTTGCCGTTATTTGATTATGCCATGGGTATGCAATGTTCAACAGCTCTGCTGTAGCATTTTGTCGGTCGCCTATCTTGTGTCTCCCTCGTAGTTAGATTGTGACTGAGACAAAGCGCGGGAGTAAGTGCGTTTATTGGCGTTGCGCGACCAGTAAAACGGGTTCCGCCCAGCACATCCGGGCTGATTGGACACGTAGCTGAACGTTTGTGCAATGACATTAAGGACCACTGTAATAACTGTAGAAGGATAGTATTCCTGCAGCTGTCCATGAATGAACAAAATGTAAAATGGTTTACTAGAAAATCCATCTTCTGATAGTGAAAAAGAAATGAGTAAAAATTTCTTCAGTGTTGGAAGCTGTGACCTGCATCCAGTACAGAACGTTTTCTGTTCAGTTCTCAGCAAGACTGGATGCGACGCACAGCATGGCAATTTTCTGAGTCAAGACTGCATACCGATTAGTTAAAGCTTCAGCAGCTACACTGGAAGATTTTGCTGATGCTACTAACTTTTCCAAACATTCGTATACCTATTGCCGGTTTTAAAATGTTAACCTCTGGCGGCTTTTGACATACTTGGTTTGCTGCTGCTAAAACACTGAAAGCAAAGTACGAGTGTCTGCAAACGGAGTTTTTCAATGAATTGTTCACCAGCTCCAGAGGTCCTTTATTTCTGTCTGTCTTCCTGTTTCCAGAGAAACTATTGCCCATCTGACGAAATATCCGGGCACCAAACCACTCTATCCACTATTCAAGCTATTTACTTTGAAAGTATTGTTAGAAGAGAACACTTTGCTGAGGCGCAAACAGCTTCTCGGATTTCGGGGCTCTCAGGGGTTTTGTTTGGTGCCAAAACTCTGGCCAGAGCACACAAAACTGTAATGGGGTTTTTGTTGCAGGCAAGATACTTCAGCAATCTATGCGATAGGGGTAATGATCAGAGAATTCTAGGTTTACTATCGCAATTTTATTGGCGAGTTCATCACTGACAAATTCAACCAGTCGTTTGAGAAATCACCATCGGGTTTTGTGTTTGTCCGCACCCTCATTTGATTAGCTCCTACACTAGTCTAAAAAAAATATTGCAGATAAGCTAACTGAATATCCTAACTGCTTGATATCTAGCGTGTGAATTTCTCTCATTAGACTAAACAGAAGGTTTGCAGCTGTGGTAGTCGGTTTTCAGAAATCGAATTGTGTGATGAGATTAACGGATACATCGACCTCTTGTTCTTCTCACCATCTTTAGTCAGAGAAGAACGGAAATGTCTTTCACCCGTTTATGCTGTTATACAGACAGACCATACTGAGAAGGAGATTTCTATTAAACAAAGCTTTGTGGCCCTAACACCACGTTACAGGAATATCTTGAGCTTCAGATGGTTATCGTAGACCATTTACCGGTGAAGAAATAAACCCATATATCCAAACATATGTTTTCGAAAATTCATCTTCAGGCCGGAACAATCGCTCAATCTCTGCTCTTTCAGGCCTCAAGCAGAATTTCCAAGTCAACCAGAACGGTACGTACACAACTTTTCCAATTTAAATCTTGATCGCGTTCACAATCGAGGCGCTCTCACTCGGTTCTAAGTTTTGTTGCCCACAACGTAAGAAAGAACGTCTAGAACTTGAGGTGCAATTTGAGAATCTTTTCGGTCAGACGCAAGATTTAACCCCGCGTTCGCTAGATGACCTTGAGTTATTTAAAACTACACTTGTTAACTGCTGCCAGCTATACTGTAAGCGTACATCGAGACAGAGAGGGCCTTTAACTAAGGAGCACATGGATTCATTGAAGATGCTTCAACAGAATCCAGATATCCTCCTCAGCAGACCAGATAAAGGAGCTGGAATTGTCATCCTGAATAAAAGCGATTATATTGAGAAATTGAACAGACCAGGTTTCGTAGAGTTGCCAACGAAAGGGACAAAACTGAGTATGCCGAACAACAGATCACTAAGTGTCTTAAGTCATTGAAGGACGAAAAGCTGATAACCCCCGCGACTTATGAGCAACTACGACTACTATACCCCGTCTCTACGGACTACCAAAAGTCCACAAACCTGGTGTACCGGTTCGTCCAATACTTGATATGATGAATTCGCCTTACCACTCAACTGCGAAGTGGCTAGTGAAACTGCTTGAACCCGTCCGAAAAGCGATTGCCCCGCTCAGTCTACGTGATACGTTTGAATTTGTCGAATGCATACAGAACGTTAACATGAATTCACAGAAATCATGCTCATTAGACGTAGTGTCGTTATTCACGAACGTACCGCTGCTAGAAACCGTCAATTTTATTTGTGATTACGTGTCTGAGACCGGGATCGATATTGGTTTACCACCACTGAAATTGAAAGAGCTTCTTCTCCGATGTATAACTGTTGTTCAACGGTGTGCTGTATCGACAGACAGATGGCGTAGCAATGGGCTCCCCGCTTGGACCTCTCCTGGCCGATATATTCATGGAAAGCTTGAACGCACCGCGCTTCAATCCACCATCAGCCAGTTCAGTCAATACCACCGATACGTAGACGATATATTTATCGTAGCCAGTTCGGATACCAATATGCACACAGTACTCGACACATTCAATCGCGCCCACCAGTCAGTTAAGTTTACACTTGAGGAGGAGATCGGAAACGAGATATCTTTCCTAGATGTTCGTTTACATCGACGAATAGACGGAACTATTCAACGCAGGATTCATCGCAAGAATACATGGACAGGTCAGTACACAAACTTTCACAGTTTTGTACCCCTGAAACAGAAGAGAAATCTAGTGCGCTGCCTGACTGATAGAGCATACAAAATTTGTTCAGCGGATACGTTAGAAAGTGAACTCGAATTCATAAAGAACGTACTTCATGATAACGGCTACCCGGAACGATTTATCGCCAGAAATATGATCAGAATATCACCTAAACCTGAAGTGCATGACGTAAGAAAGAAGCCTGTGTTTATTCGCGTGCCGTTCAAAGGTGACAATGCCGCAGAATGGCTGACAAATAGGCTCAACCAGACAATTAGCAGGACCTATGCTACAGCTGAACTCCGTATTCAATTCTCCACATACCCAATTCTCAGATTTTATAACAAAGATAGACTGACAGTTCAGACCTCATCTATGTGTATCTACTCATTCACTTGTTCCTGTGGAGCAGGTTATATTGGTCGAACGTCAAGACAACTTTCGAAACGAATCCGAGAACACCATCCACGGTGGCTGGGGCACGGGGAATCACGATCGGTCAACAGTGCTATCCTCGCTCATCTGGTCGAAAGCGGGCACCAGGTGAAAACTGATCAAGCCTTCAAGGTGGTATATCGCGTACCAGGCAACCCATCAAAAGCGGTCCGAATTAGAACACTTTGTACTGCCGAGGCTATTGGAATCAGGCTGCTTGACCCGATATTATGTCACCAAAAACGGTTTGTTCAGGCGCTCCACCTACCATGGCCACAAATCCATCGGATCGATGGTCAACCTGCGCGGTCAAACCAATGGACAAGCGTGACGTAACCGACCAATCAAGCCATCGCCAATTGACTGACCAGTGACCTAGTTTCTCTGTAATAAGTCTGATCGATATCTCGATCTAACTCTATTAACTCCTTATATAATTGTACCGGCCTGAAGATGAATTATCGAAAACATATGTTCGCCTATATGTCTTTATTCTCATTTCCCGGTGGCTAAAGGCAAATTAACAATTGGAACGCTCAAGAGACTGTAGTGTATAATATTGTCAGTGCAAGATCACAGTACGTCGAATAAACCATGAATAAAAGAGAATTGAGGCCGAAGCAGTTTGAAGAAAAAAAGGCTGCCGTCGGAGGCGATGAAAACCTCAAGGCCGAAAAGAGCTTGAATAGTCATATTATGGCAGAAAAACGTCCAATCAAGCACCATCTTTATTGTCCAAATTGCACGTCCCTATGCCACGCGCGCACTCGCGTTTGTGAACCGATATTCCAGTTCACAGCGGAGCGGCGATTTCCATTTACATATGTGTACTTCTGCTGGGTTGTGTTTGTGTAGTTTTCTACCTGCCATCGCTCTCCGTTGGTCAGATTTCGTTGGGTGATGGCTAGTCCGGTCGCCCATGTTGTCCGCAATTCACCTCGCCGTAGCCTTTGGACATATCTTACCGTCGCGTTGAGATATTCTGTTGAGCACTGGAATAATCGCGAAGCCGCATTGATCACCTGTCACAATATCACAATTATCTGAACGTTTGAAGAGGGGACCTAGTGGACTCGAATCTTTTTTCCCTTTCATTGCAAGACCAAATGCACTGAAAAAATCTGCTGGTGATAATCGCAGTTAGGGATCCCATTTTCGAGAAACATCGTCTGGAAAACTTCAAGAGTTGTGATGGTGGATATGGATTTTTCCCCAGTAACCCTTGTACGGCGCAGTGCCTGTGGTTAAATAAGTGCGTGGTTGAACTGTGTATGCGTATTTGTGTAAGATTTTGAGAATAAAAATGGTTATCGTTGTTAATAAGTTTGTGATGTGTGAAATTTTAGTGTATGGAGAGTTGGGCTACCCCTCGCCCATACACACAAGTAGTTTCGAAAAAGGTATAGAACCTTCGTTCAGGCACTGCCTGAGGCAGTCGGGAAACTTCTAAGTGGATGAGAATATCCTGGATTAGTGGCGTTGATTCTTATAATATCATTATTGATGGCCGGTTTCCATACCGTTGTTTAAGCTAAGGCTTGCTACAAATGACGTGACTGTTTGGTGTTCGATGGGATTGTTGAAGAAATGATCCGTTTGGCCCTTTAACCTAAGTCGCATATGTTTCGGTTTCAATATGTTACCCTTTCTGGAGCAATTTGTTATATTACCTCTGCCGGAAGATCATCTGACATCGCACAATGTGAGTAAATCCGTCGTCATGATGGGTCAGGAATAAGGTAGAAGTTGGATGAAGTTGCGACCAAATTTTGCCTACCACGTACAGTCACTGATATCCTGTGTGTAGAACCATGTTTATACTGTTTGATTCAGACCTTTCTGGTTTACTGCTTAAGAGCTTGAATACAACGTCGCTTGTCCCACAATAATAATGGTTGGTGGTTTTCACCGATGTGAGCGTTTGGACACTTATTCCGATCTTATCGAGTTTCCTTGTTCCTGTTTATCATGGCTTCTAAAAAACATTGGTTTTACATAAGGTGAGGGTTGATACAAGGTCACTCACTCTACCGTTGCGCACTCGATCCAATGGCTTGATCCCTAACTCAAAAGGAAGAGGACGTGAGCACCGAAACGTTTATCGCGAATGAGTCCAAACTGTACCATTGAGGCTTTGAACATACATGTCACAGACAAATGTCGCAAAAAAGAACTCAAGACAGAGAGCAAACCAGACGCATCGACTGTATATGGAAGTTGTGTAGTTAGAACTAATCAAATTATGAAGGTGTCGGCATTCAACCGAGGAGATCCAGTTAGGATAGTGTTGAAACATACAGGCGTCCGAGAGCACTGTTGCAAACTGACCGGCTGACTGAAATAATACAGAACCAGTAAACTAACAGTGAATCTATCTTAAACAATGTGAACAGAAATGTTCCAACTTTACGTCAAATGGCTAACACTCGATTCTGCCTGTGGGTTTGCACAATCTCGAATATGATGGTGGTCCGGATGTTGGGTCGAATGGTCAGGCGTGATTCAGCCTGCTTGCTTCGTTAAGAGGTGCGCCTTTTAACAGTTAGTAAGAAGCTAATTACCCACGGTTCGCACCCGGATCGGAACACGTGTGGCGCTATGTAGGTGTAGGTAGTTGTACGACACCTGAATACCGTGTGCGATTTGCTCCAGTTCACTGTTCTAGTTGTCTTGGAGGTCTTTTTATACTCCGGTTGGGCTCTTGTGTATTGCCATGTGAATATAAACGAAATGAAACTTTTATTTTCCAAATTTCTTCTGAATAGTAGGCCCATTTGAAAATTTAACGATTGTGCCACCCTGCCTAACCTCAAGTAGTCCAAAACAACCAGTTCCCTTCCAGAATTTTGGCTGGACAACCAATATAGATAAATAATGCGGTGTTGTTAAGACCGTCATCTTGTACAATCTGAACGCAGACGTACACTCAACTAAGCTATAATGGAAACATAAACACAGCGGCATACAGATGAGGCCTCGGCATACACACGCAGCTGCGAGCTTATTGCCAATCTTTGACTGCTGCATCATACTGAGCTACCACGGTAGTTGAAGTGCCAACGCGAACTGTTTCTGGACACATAAGGATTGATTGAGAAGTTTGATTGATAGCACTTCTACACATTGAAAGATGCGTATCTCTATGGTGTGGAATAGGACATAGCTAAACACATTTTCGGGACAGGCTACAAGATGGACGTCACCAACACATTCCCTTTCCTGTTTCGCACCATAAAGATAGGTTTCCACTTCATTTTGCGGGTGTGCTGTCAATCAAACGTATCGGCCGGTCTTTGTATGTCCAGCAACAGTTTGTGTTGACAATCCAGATGCACTGATTACTCATTATGGTGCAACAATGAAGGATTGGTGATAAACAGTCAGCCGTATGCATAGTTGTCATGGCCTCATCCATATATTGACGTGTTTAGGTTCCCAGTATAACCTAGTTACATGTACACCTATGTCCTGATTGCACAAAATGTTGACCCGAGAAATTGACCAGTGTACAGTTTCTGATTCTCTACATCCCCCTATGTTTTGTCGTCAAACTGGTTGACCCTTCATTTTCTGGTTAGAACGGTTTGTAGGTCTGTGGCGTTTGTAGAATGATTGTAACCCAAACGAAGTTGAGGATGAACAACGAATCTGCAGTGCGGACAGTGGTTTTTGTCCATATTTCTTATTCGAAGGATTTCAATTTACCGGGGATCGGAAAGAAAAGAAATTTCAAAAAGACTGAACCCCAAACTGTGTCAGTTTAACATTGCTTCGGTGGGTATCCGGAATATTTCACACAACTTCATAGCGAACCGCACACGAACGACAGTAAAAATAGTGAAGTAATCGAGAAATGAGTTTGTGTTGAACTAAACCTGATTACACGCTGATGTAAAAACTCTTGACGTAAGTACTCTGTAATTAGTTCATGTTGGTAGTATGCACGCCGCGCGAACATTGGTAACTTCGAAGATGGACGACTTTACGAGTGGTTTCCCATGTTCAGTGCACACAAGCTGTAGGTTCATGGAAAATTAACAACTCTTCTATCCACCAAGAAGCGTCGCCTCCTTGGCGTTTTCAAATAGGTATCAACATTTCCAACCCATGAGAATAATGTCTACTGCCACTGTCCATCTACCATCTTGTCTCCATTCCAGCGTTGCCTTTCAAGCGCTGAAACGGCTACAGAGGCGTGTGTGAACGGCTGGGTGTTGTCAATCGTGGGCCGCGATGGTCAAAACATTGGGTTGATTATATCAAGCCACTTTACTGGAACTGCTCATACATTCCCACCCTATCCACAACCAGCCAGTCTGACTGTGGTTTCAGCTATGTGTTGTGCCCGTCTGTTCACCCGACGTGGATAGGAGGCGGGATCTATTGCTGGGCTCCTAGTTCTGCAACGTTCCGTACGTCAACCTTATGGCTGAGTAATACGTCCCTATCTGTCACGCTTACGCATTGCTCAGTTCAGTCGCATATGTCAACGAGGGATACCAGGCCAAGCAAGACGGAAGTAGTCAAAATAATTGTTTTGATCAATCCGTGAGATACGTAGATACAGCGCGTTTTGTCGCTCGAACCGTTTGGCCTGTCTGAGCCGAATCTGCGTACGACGTTCACTGTTTAGAAAAGTCATTGAACTTGGAGGTCTAGACACTTCTGAAAAAAATTTAAACATTGAGGTGCAGACACTCGAAGTAATTGCTTGACGTTCTACCGTTAAATACATCGAGTGAAATGATCCATCGTGACACTGTGCAAAAAAAAATGCTCATTTCGTCACTGAATCCCTGTTCCTGGACACTTGACATAATCAGTCCGCTTTCCACATTCCAGCTGATCGCCATGATTTCCGTCTTCGAAACTGTTTAGTTACGTGTATTAATGGAAGTGGTATAAAGGGTAGAACGAAAAATGCTGGCTAAATGAATGACCTGTGTTCGTCAAACGTCACGTAAACACAGGTTACCGAGGTGTCTGCAACAACACCAACAACACATTTGCTGAGGCTTTGTATACCCAGTGTCGCAATCTCCCCGATGTGTCCTGAAAACGATTTGTCTTTTCACTGTGACTACCCTTGTAATCATCACTCTCTTTCTCTTTTTTCATCCGCTAGGACACCCAAGAGAAGGTAGAACAAGTTTGAACCACAGCAGAACACCTCGTGTACTCTGCAATTATTTGGTACGTGCGTACCTAATCTTCCGTACCACTCAATACTTTTCTTGTCTGTTTGCGCCTCCTTCTGTGATAGTCTGGAACCGATCAACCATTTGTGGTTGGCCTGAAGACGAGCAGTCAGATATGGAGGCCCCAGGAGGGATTGAAAGAGGATTTTGCAAACAGTTGGTCTCATTTATCACCAGCGATGTGATGGATAACCGTTTGGACTTTGTTGGATCTTATTAGCA